>JAJOOF010011013.1:0-39680 GCA_029582545.1 Solanum lignicaule
AAACAAGTTTCCGGTAACTTTCGAAGCACATTTTTAAGAACTTTTTGGGTCAAATTCAAATATAATCATTTCATTAAGTTCTCGACTCCAAACTCACATGTTAGGCTCTAGTTTCACTCTATCATTTTCCGAGTCGTTACAACACCATATCTTTGTTCAACTTAGGAGGAGCATTGGAGGAACCATGACCGGAAAACCTTTTTCAAAATTTAGAGTGAGCTTGTCCATCGGACCATGCATGAGAGAAGTTACCATTACCGGTCTTAGATCTTTTTAGCTCTCTAAAATTTTCCTTAAGTTTATTCTCATCAATTTGTTGAGCATGGAACATAAGATGAGAGATTTTCATCTCACAATAAGCATGGCGGTGAGACATTCTTTAACCACCATTTCGGATATACCTGAAACGAACTTATTCATCCCAGCCCTTGAATCTGCAACCATTGTTGGAGCATACATAGACAAATGAGTGAATTTCAAAGCATGCTCCCTCACACTCATACTTCCTTGATGAAGGTTAATGAACTCAAGCATCTTTGCTTCCCTCATCTCAAGGAGAAAGACCCTATCAAGAAAAGCATATTTAAACCTTTCCCACTCTGTGGGACCAGCTTCTATCGGTCTTGCTTCTTTCCATTGGTTGAAGCAAATATGAGGAACACCTTTGAATTGATAAGCAACCAATTGCGCCTTCTCTATCAGAGTCAATCCCATGATAGCAAGTACCTTATAGACCTCATTGATAAACTGTTGAGATCTTCCTCAACCTTGGAGCCATCAAATTTCGGAGGGTTCCTCCTAGTAAAGTATCTCACTCTTGATGCTACCTTACCCTTATTTGGGTTCACGAGAACTACCACCTCTCTATTGTCTTGGGACGTCATGACTTGGGCCAACACTTGAAAAGGTGACCTAAACTATGCATTTTTTACGTTTTCAACCAAAGGGTCTATCGGATTTTGAGGAGGAGCTCCTTGGTCCACATTGTCTCCCTCATTCCTTCTCGAATAAGCCCTTCGAGTAGTCATATATGTAGACCTTTCACATCATGCTAATATGTGTTTATGAAAATATACTTTTAACAACACAACAACAACAATATCATTCGTACTTTATTCTCAAAATACCCTTAAAACAATTGCATAGATTTCATAAGAACATGCACAAGTCCATAATTTACCTCTTGAGGTTCAAAACCCACTTTCAATCATCATTACTTAGAAAACATAGGTTAGATATGGATTTCATCATAACTTCATGTAAAGCTAGCAATACATGTTTAATTTCATAAAACTCTCCTTTTACATTCAAAATCCCACATCACATGATTCAAAACTTGAAAACATGGGGGTTTACATGGGTTCATGGGTAAATAATCTTAAAATCACAATAATTCATCAATTCATGCTAAATAGAACATAATTCAATCATTTAAATCAACTTTGAAGAGAATTCATGACAATTGAAGAAAACCATATCAAATTGGGAAGTTCAACTTTTTGAAATTGGAGAATTTGAGAACTCCATGGATTAAAGGAATCCATGAATGAAAGCTATCATACCTTACTATCAATCCCCCAAAGAAATTGAAGTATGGAAGCTTGATCTCTAACCCTAGATTGAATCTCCTTCTTCTTCAAGTTTCTAGAGAGAGAATTATTTGAGAGGAAGAACTTTTAGGGATTTCTTTTGGGTTTTGGAAATAATGGCTTTAATATGTGAGTTTTGGGGTTAAAATGACATATATAGGGGTCCTAGACTTGGGGAAAATTACATGGCTTTGATCTAATTAAAATCGGAAAAGACCATTTAACCCTTAACTTACAGTGCACTTCCACTTGACCACGTGACGCTCTATGAACCGTGGTGCTCTCTGTGGTCTTTGGACCCGTGGCTAGGGTACCACCGCTTCCTCCTCCTACGACTTTCTTAGGACCACAACCCCTCCCATGGTCGTGGTGGCCTTCACGAGCTGTCAAGTGGCTCGTGGGGAGGGTCCTTGTTTGGGCAGAGTAACCTAGCTACTGCCCAACCCTCCACGAACCTCACCACGACTCGTGGTCCTCACCACGAGCCGTCATGGTGGTCGTGTTAGGTGAGGCAATGCTTGGGGAAGGCTACTGAAGCATCCTCCCTTCTTGGCTCTTTCCCTCTCACTTAGCCCTAGTTTAGTCTACTAAAATCTTAGAGGTTACAATAATTTTATGTTCATAGTTATTTATCACATAATATGTTTTGTAGATATTTCACAACTTCTATTGATTAATATATTTTATATAGATATAACATTAACATCGAAGGAAAAAACATATTACTTTTAAGAAAACAATTAAAAAATTGGGGTGTGGAAGGGGATTATAATGTGGGGGATCGAACCCTAATAAAAAAAGAGGGAGTTTAGGTAGAGATTAAAAATATGATATTCTAGTCTAATGTATATTCTATTAGATGTTTTCTCTATAGAAACACAACCATGTAGGTTAATATTTTAATTTGTTTTTTACTTACTTGTTCACAATATTAAAAATGTAGAAATATGCAAAATTATTAAGATAATATAACAATTCATAAAATGTTATGAATTTCTACTCAATTTAAGAATAAAGATATAACAACTCTATGGGGTATTACTTGTCCTGACACGAATTCCCGAGTCATGGTGGCATTTTTTTTAACCCCCCGGTAGGTAAGTCTACCCGTACCAAAAACGGCAAGTAATGAATATAAGGGTAGAACTAAACAAAAATAACGCTAGCAATAAGAATGAGATATAAACGGAAACAACCCAAATATATATATATATATCCTTCTTAGAACCTGGAAATCATGAGTACAAAGTTATCTAATTAAAAAATACAAGTCCCAAAAGTGGAACACAACAAGCCATGTTAAAGGAAAAATACTAGCTTCGCATATATACAGAATGAGACAGACTGATCCAAGACGCCAAGTGCTCACCCTCATCTCTGATACCCAAATGCGGCAAAAGGTAACTCAAAAGATCACCACTAGTAGATGGTACTTGATCCTCCATCACAAAAAAAATGTAGAGTTTAGCATTAGTACCAAAACAAAGGTACTCACTAGGCATCATAGGTCGAATGAGCAAGAAAGGTAAAACACTATGAAAAGAGAGAATCTACACGAAAATACATGTCAATGAGGATATGAAGGGAAGCACACGAGCATACCGAACGTAAATCTAAATACATCTAAAATAAACCTAATTAGATCTCCATAAGCCCAGAAGGTACACTCCGATGCTTGTTGAAATAAAACCCAAACAGACCCCTAAAGCCCGACAGGTACACACATTAGCTAAGTCTACTGAAAGAAGGGTACCACGAACCTATAGTCAAGCTCCCTGCCCATCTAGCAAGAGTGATAATCAATCTAGGCCGCTCACCCAACTAGTCCACTACTAAGGGCTTAAGCCACAAAACTAGCAAGAGGATTGGTTCACAACCCCGTACACACAGGCGAGTTATGCACACTAATTAAAATGAAATTTTGGACTCAATGGAGCAGTCAAAAGTTCCATACTAGGTTGTCTTGACACAATATAGGTCCCATACCAAACTAAATTTTTAATCCAAATCCACAAAGGGGCTCGAAATTAACCCGGAGTCCTCGAGATCAAAACAAAGGGTTGTTCATGAAAAAATTGAACATTTAGGAGCTAATTAAGATGACATAATGCTTATATGAGCTCATCTACTTAGAATGTTGACTAAAGTCAAACTTAGGCCTTAACGTGTAAGTCATGTCGACCATGCTACTCGCCAAAATTGACCCTTACAAAGTTGATGAAATTGTCATAACTGGATTCTAAAGTCATCTTCTTGAAATTTTGATCAAAAACTCACTATTAAAGGTTCAAAAGCTCTAGGACACTAAAACCTATATATAAATCAAACTAACGATTAGGTGACCAAACTGTCAGTTCCAACAAGTTATAAATTTCTTGGGGTTACTAAAAGAATGCTTAAATGACGAACAAGTGGCATAAATACAAAAAGAATTCATTACAACATCCACTACTAAAACTGACTTTCATCCATGAAAAGTAAGATACAAGAAGTACATGAAGGCTCAAACAACCCAAGAAAATGTTCCTGCATATCATGCTTAATGTTCTAGGCAGTCTCTTCATCGTAATAATGCCTCCAACGGACCTTACCCAAATAAAGTGATCTAGAACGCAACCGCTACACATCCCTAGCTAGAATGAAAACTTCTCCTCCAAGAAGGACAAATAGTCATCCAAATCTAAAGCATCATATTGAAGCACATGAGACTTATTGAGAACACACCGGTAGAGCATCAAAACATGAAAGAGTGGGTGGATAATTGTGAATATCATAAGTAGAGTCAACTCATATGCAACATACCAACAACCTAAGGATCTCAAAAGGCTTAATAAACCTAGGGCTATGCTTTCCCTGCGTCCCAAATCTCATCACACCCTTCATGGGTGACACATGGAGAAAGAATCTATCACAAACTAAGAAACTTAAAGGTCGGATCCTATAATTAGCATAACTCTTGTGCCTACTCTAAGGTGTAAGAAGCCTTTCCAAAATCATAATCACCTGGTCCAAAGCCTCCTAAATCAAATGCATACCATCAGTCTAGGCTATGTCCATTCAAACCAACCAACTAGAGTGTCACGACCAAAAATACCCCCTAGGCGTGACATGACGTATAAGACCCCAAAAAGACCTACATAACCCACTTAGCATACATAAATAAGATAATAGAATTAATGAGTTCAAAAATATAGTTTATATCATAAAAGAGTTTGCAAAAAATGAAGTGGAAGTCTACATAGTCTCAAAACCCATCTATTACATCAAGAGTGATCGGGACGTAACCCGTACATCACATAAAAAAATAAAGACAATAAGAATAATTGTTAAGTCATCGTAATAGGAGGAATCACCAATATTCAATATCTACTAAGTGATCCCTAGCCACGAAGATGTGGAATATAAGAGTCACACCCTACATTTGTGAAACAATGTGCAAGAGTATGTGTTAGTATAAAATGTACCAAGTATGATAGAACTGCATTAAAATTATCAAATCATGCTAAAAGGACTTTTCGTGATATGCAAAGACCAAGTCAAAACAAAAGATAAGAGGGTTAGACAACATAAATCGTAATAATTTTCAATGCAAGTAAAATCATCTTTGAACACATGTGAGATACTTTGTGAAGTAACCTTAGTTCATTATTATTGTGGAAAGTATACTTAAATGACATAGAGATCATGTGAGCTATAACTTGGAATATGGTGTAATGCTCCCACACCGAAAAGAGAGTGTCTTACTTCCAAACGTAGAACCATAAACTTCTAGCTTAGATGGATCCACTTGCTAATGTCTATCTAAGACAATCATCATATATCTAAGACAAATATCCTATGGTGGCACATAGTTATGGGATATGGGTGGTCGCCACTTTTCAGCTCTGTGCTAACCATAAATCCTATGGTATAGTTATTAATCTTAACATTCCTTATCATTAAGAGACATGGGTATTCACCGCTTGTCTTATCATAGGATATGTCCTTATACCATGGATGAGAAAACCTTTGACCATCCATGATCTTTTGATAATAGCTTTTAAGACCAATAGTCATTCACTTCATGCTAGAAATTCCCTACTAATGATGGAATTAGTTTTGAAATCGTGATCTATAATCATTAATGGCATATACGAATACCATACTAATCAAGACCTAGTTAAGGAAAATATCCCGGAAAGCATTGAGGGAAAGTCTAGATGTCATTCATGTCATGTGGCCAAGATTCATAGAACATATAGATATCTTCATCTATAAGCTTACTTGAGTCATAAGCATACTTTCATAAACATGCATTATTTTCAATAATCCATAAGCTTTATCATGGTTTGAAAGTCAATGCATCCTCAACTTCATTTACATCAATCTCATCAAAAGGACATGCTTATCTTCATAAATTCAACTTTCATGGTTTAAGACAAACATCATATCATCGTAGCTTAGAAAATATGGATTATGCGTCAGTTCATGGAGATTCATCTTAAATACAAACAATTACTACAATTAATGCATAAAAAGTCATAAAACAATCAATTGAATCAACATTTAAAGGAACACATGACATGGAAGAAAACCCTAACTTAAATTGGCAGAGATTTCTAACTTGGAGGAAAGAGTTCCATAGTTGAAGACTATCATACCTTGGAGTTCCAAGACCTTAAGCAATTTGGTTAATTGGAGACATGATCTTGAAACCCTAACTTGACTTCTTCTTCTTCATCCTTTAGAGAGAGAAATATTTGAGAGGAGAATCCTGATCAACTTTTGAAAATGTAAGAGAATTAATTGAGTTTGGTTGATTTGAGGGTTTAAAATCATTATATAGGTATCACGACCCAGGGGTACCCCCTAGATGTAACATGGCAAATAGAACCCCGAAAGACTCCATACAAGCCACTTAGCTTTCACAACATAAGAAATAGAACAATAAAAAGTGAAACAACATTTTAAGTCCAAAACAGTTTTATAGAAAAGCGGAAGTTTATACTCATGTCCCATCATAACCATCTATTACAATTGAATGAAAGTGGGCCTAGCCCATACATCATGTCTAAAAATGAAATACAAGAACGAAACTAAAATAATAAAGTCCGTCTTCTAACCATGAGGACTCACCAAGCTCGGGAAAGAATCAAAGTCCAAGCTCTAGCCACTAAAATGGGAACCTTGTCTGTGGGACCCTATATTTGGGGGAAATGTAGGCAAATGTATGAGTTAGTACCAAAATGCACTAATTATGATAGCTATGCATAAAAACATCAAAACATGCTAACAAGGGACATTTCATTTCATGATATGCAATTGACCTATTTAAACATGATATAAGAGGGTTAAAAAACATAAGACATAACATCATAGTCAATGCAAGCTAAATCATCATTAAAACTTTGGACACATATGATATACTCCTTCAGTAACCTAAGTTCACTTTTAGTCTGTGGGAAAAATAGCCTTAACCGACATAGAGACCATGTGAGCTATAACATGATCCCCCATTTTCTCCCACACTGAAAAGGGTTGTTCAACTTGCCTAAGGTATAACCATGAACTTCTAGATGAAGTGGATCCACAAGTTAATCACCCTATGAGGGCACATAGTTCATGGGATAAAGAGATTGTTACTAGAAACCCGACCTCTACTAGTGGGAGAGCTTCCTTCTCATGAGACTTCCTCTAAAAACTCGGACTGTACTAACGGGAGATCTTCCATCTCAATGTTAATATCCACTCGGTTCTAAGCATAACACCCACATAATAGTATTTTCTTACTTATTCTCATTATCCATGGAAAGGCATGTCCTCTTGCCAATCCAAGCTAGTTCATTAGGATAACTCTTATTCATTAATTCAATTATGTGAGAAAGCCTTTCAACCTAAGAATCCTTTCTATGTGAGAAAACCTTTCACATCATGGTTTCAAGTGTTTATGAGAATAACCTTTCAACAACACAACAACAACAACATCGACACTTCACTCTCAAAGAGCCCTTAAAACATTTACATAGTTTTCATGAAAATATGCATAATTCCATAATCACCTTTCACGGACAAAAACCCTCTTTCAATCATAAACATTTAGAAAACAAGGGTTAGATATGGATTTCATCATAAATTCATGCAATTTTCTCATTACATGCTTAATTTCATAAAACTCTTCCTTTAAGATGAAAATTCCACAACATATAGTTCATACCTTAAAAACATAGGGATCACATCGGTTGATAGGGGAAAACATCATAAGACCATAAAAATTTATCAATTCATTCTTAGAAGATCATAACCCAATCAATTAAATCAAGAAAGAAGAGAACCCATTCTAATTGAAGAAAACCCTAGCTAATTGGGGAATTCTACCTTTTGAAATAAAGGAATTTGGGAAGTTCGTGAATGAGAGGGATTCATGGAGGAAAACTACCATACCTTGAGTCCAAATTTTAGCCTTCAATGGAGAAATTGGACCCTTAGCTTTAAACCCTATGTTGAATCTTATTCTTCTTCTTCAAGTTCTAGAGAGAGAATATTTAGGAGGAGATTTGATTTCTTTTGGGGAATTTGGAAGAACAATTAAATGGGGTGAATTTGGGGGTAAAAAGTCTTATATAGGTCTTCTAAATGTAGGAAAAATGATATAGTATTGGGATTAATTAATTATGAAAAGACTGTACTACCCTTTAAAATAACTGCCAGCGGCTGATCCAGGAGACCCCACCGACTGACCATGGTTGGACCTACGGTCCGTCCTGCACGTCCGTCACTAGGTTCAGAGACTTTTGCCTGGACCTACGGTCCCTAGGCCATGGACCATCGATCTACCTATGATCAGTAGGTCCCTCCGTAGTCCATGACCTGGACAAGTTCCTGAGTGGCCAATCCTTGGACCCCACCTACGGTCGGTGGTTACCCCTACAGGCCGTCTATGGTCCTCGTGGATGGCACCTATAAGTTCTGAATTTTTGATTCATTCCCCTTTTTTCAGATACGTGGTGTTACAATAGGGCTTTGGGTAGAAGGCAAAATGACGTAGTATTGAGTTAAAACAATTGGGAAAAGACACAATAACGACTTAAAATTGCCAAATTTTCCTTAGTGGGAAGCCAAAATAGGTCGTTGAGAGTACCAAGGCCCATCTAATGGGTCGTGGAAAAACCCTACCCGACCGAGCTTCACTATTTCAGGCATAAATTTTTACTCTGTACTTGGAATTAGGCAAACTAGGTGGCGATGGATAGAGGACTCGGAGATCATCAATTTGATAGGTCATGGGTTGTGCTAAAACATATAATCGTTTGAAGTTGACCCTAAACTCTATATCTTATAAACCCACTTCACGGTCCGTGTGGGGCTTCACATGTCATTTAGATGCTAGTGTTCCTTGACCAATGACTAGGGAATAACCCCTTCTAATTGACACACTTGACGACCCCTTTGACGACCAGTCATCATCACCACGAGTCGTTTGGGTGTCTGTTAAGGTGGAGCCTGCCCACGCAAGTTTTTGAAACCTACCACGAGCCCATTAACGGATGGTGGTCCCTTTAACGGCCCAGCTAGGGCTCAGTGCAGGGTTCCATAGTCAATTTTTGGGCTTGTGTCTTACATGCTTGACCCCTTACAAGGTTTTCTTGAATCTGAGGTGTTATAATATCTCACCGTTATGAACATTCGTCCTCGAATGTAACTAAAACTAGCACAAAAAGAGTAGGAGAGAAATAACAACCCAAACAATATTGCACTTTATCAAAATACAAATAACCAAGAAGGAACCTCAACTCCAAGCTAAAACATATTCAGAACATAATTTCATAAGGTCTATATACAACTCATACTCAAATGTTCATAAACATGAATCAATCAAGTAAGCTAAATCATAACTTTGAAAAATTAATTTTTTCATGTGCATGCATGCATGAGGATGACTAACACACACGAGTCCTAAAGAATGAACCATGAGGGGCTAAGGTTTCAATCTAGACTCAAAGATAGAGGGAAAAAGATAGGGATACTAAGACATCTCATCGCCTTCGAATTTTCACACACCAAACCATAACAAAGAACCTCTTCCAAAATCAACATAGCTCTATTCTCGTACGAACCATGAAGCACACTATCATCCCTGCAGAGCAAACCCCACTAGTCCTTTCAAATCCATCTCCCTTAACCCAACCATAACACCAAGGCCTTAAATACCACAGAACCATTGATACAAGTAGACACTTGAGAATTTTCTACAAGGATTTCAAGGACTATTCCAAACACAATCACCATACATGGAGTCTTACCATAGCCAATAAAACACTCAATATCAAGCTATGAATAACCACAAGCTAAAAGACAATAACTTACCAATTACAACATCCAAGGAAATGTCATGATCTTGTCGAGTTTGATGAGCATAAAAGCTTATCTTGTTTCTGACCACCACTAGGACCAGAGGAAGGGTAGGGTTGAGCCTGTCGATGATTATCTCCCTCATTGCTAGCAACCAAAGGACAATCCATTATCTTATGATCCATCTTTCCACAACCAAAACATGTATTTGAACCAGCTAGACACTCACCCATATATCTTCTTCAAAATTCTCGACATGCTAGCCACATTTACTCACTACTACCCTTACCTTGAGAACGATTACCTCCATCGGACCTTGAATGTGAGAACTCACCATCATCCCTTCTTTCCCTCTTTGAATCCCTAGATTTCTCCCTTAATATTTTATTCCTCTATTTGTTGTGCATGATCCATCAAACGAGAGACATCCATCCCCCTAACTAGCATGGTGGTTAGGCATTGTTTGATCACTATGTCAGAAGCACCCGACACAAACTTACTCATCCTTGGGCTTGGATCAGCAATCATAGTTGAAGCATATTTATGCAATTGTGTGAATTTCAAAGCATACTTCTTCACACTCGTATCCCCTTGACGAAGGTTAATGAACACAAGTACCTTTTCCTCCCTCATCTAAAGGGGAAAGAACCTATCAAGAAAAGCAACCTTAAATTTCTCCCAATCAATAGGACCCACATCAACCGCCCTCTCTTTCATCCATTGGTTGAACCAAACTTTAGAAACACCCATAAATTTCTACTTTTTCCACTGACGTCACTTCCATGATCATCAACACCTTATACATCTCATTAATGAACTCTTGAGGATCTTTCTTAACGTTAGACCCATGAAATTCTGGAGGATTCATCCTAATAAAGTAGCTCACTCTAGTTTTGTCATACCTGCATTTGGGTTCACGGGAACCACAACCTCCCTATTTGCTTGAGACGTCATATCTTTGGCCAATACATGAAATACGGCTCAAAACTTATCATTAACCATTTGCTCAGCCAAGGGTTGACCAGCACTTGAACCTCTTGTCCTACATTCTCACGAACATTCCTTCACACGGGATTCCTTCGTGGAGGCATATTTAAAAAATAATAAATAGGGTTTAGGAGAGAAGGGCACCTAGAGTTACACTCTATCGCACGATTTAGAGTAATGAAATAGTGTAACTTCCTAAAACATCCTATAACTTCTCATTAAAAAATGTGGCACGCTTCATACTTATGAACATGACCCTACTTGATGTGGCTTATGAGACATCCTAGGACCTTTCTAAAATGTGTGCTCTGATACCAAGTTTGTCACAACTCAAAGTACCTCCTAGGCATGACATGACATGACATATAAGACCCTGAAAGGCCCTACACAATCCACTTAGCATACATAAACAAGAAAATAGAATTAACGGGTTTGAAAAGATAATTTATATCATAAAAGAGTTTGTCAAAAATGAAGCAGCAGTCTACATAGTCTAAAAAACTATCTTTTACATCAAGAGTGATCGAGATGTAACCTGTACATCACATACAATCTCTAAAAATATAAAGACAATAAGCAATAAAAGTTTAGTCCTCATAACATGAGAACTACCAATCTTCAATGTCTACTAAGTGATCCCTAGCCACGAAGATGAGAAATAGGAGCGTCGGCCCCTACATTAGAGAAACAATGTGCAAGAGTATGCGTTAGGAATATAATGTACGAATTATGAAAGGAATGCATAAAAGTTATGAAATCATGCTAAAAGGATTTTTCTTTATATGCAAAGACCAAGTCAAAACATAAGATAAGAGGGTTAGACAACATAAATCATAATTATGATCAATGCAAGTAAAATCATCTTTGAACACATGTGAGATACTTTTTGAAGTAACCTTAGTTCATTTTTACTGTGGGAAGTAGCCTCAACCGACATAGAGACTATGTGTGCTACAACATGGAATCAGGTGTAGTGCTCTGTAACACTCCGGAAAATAGTAGGTTAAACTAGAGCCTAAATGTAAGAGTAAAAATCATAAAATGAGTCCTCGTAAATTTGAAGATCATCTAGAGTTGAAATAAGGGTTATAAGGGTCAATGCCAAGGGGCAAGTGGCAACACAAAGGGTCCAAGACTAAAGCCAAATACCAAGGCTATCCCTAGCTTGGAGCACACTGCCCCAACTTCACGAGTGGGACCACGGATCTTGGTCCACACCACGGCTCATGAAGGTGGCTCGTTGACTTGGCTTGGCCATAGTAGAGTGGCCACCAAATGGCCAAGCTACTGCATCAACTTCACGAGAGGGACCACAGCTCGTGGTCTTGACCAAGGCTCGTGGTCTCTCGACCACGGCTCGTGGAGCCCTTGGGCAAAGTAGCTTGTGGCATAAAGTAACCTGGCTACTGCCTCAAGGACCACTAGAGGGACCACGACTCATGGTCTTGACCACGGCTCGTGGAGCCCCTCGTGGGAATGCCTTGGGCATGTAAGTTAAAGGCACAAATTTCCTAAGCTACTGCCCCACACTTCACAAGAAGGACCACGGATCGTGGTCCCCACCACGGCTCGTGACACCTTGGCGTGGTCACTTAGTGAAGGTTAGTTTAGTCTTTTCCTATTTTAGTCCAATTAAAGTGAGGTAGTTTTGGGTATTTTTAGGGCTATATAATTTGTTTTAAGTCAAAATACACCCAAACTAATCCTTTATACTAAAACACCCAAATCAAACTAGAACTCCATATCCCTCACAATATTTCTCTCTCTAAAACCTAAATAGGAAGAAGAGTAGACTTGGAGCTAGGGTTTGACAAATTAAAGGGTTCTTCCTCAAATTTCTTGGAGATTCTTAATCAAGGTATGTTGGCTTTTCATCTATGAGTAGCTTTCACCCATAAAGTTCCTTCAAAACTTGATTTCAAAGCTTCCAATTTCCCCAAAACCTAGGGTTTCAATCTAAGTCATGAGTTCTCTTTCAAAACATTTTCAATTGTTTATTTATGGTTGATTATGGTTGATTATGGTTGATTATGGTGGATTATGGTTGAATTGATGATTAATTTTTTATTTATGATCAAATCCCCCTAAGAACCCATGAATCCCCCATATTGCTAAATTGTGAATTCATAATGTGGGTTGATTGATTATGGAAACATGTCAATTGATTATGTTTATATTGATTGAGTTATTGAATCATTACATTCCCCTATTTAATTTAGAAATTCTATAATTTTGGGTTGAGTTTGATTCATAGCCTTGAAGGACAAATTATGAGGGTTTGTACATGTTGATGGGAATTGTGTATGAGCTTATGATTCACTTAGAAAGTGAAGATCCTATTACTGTTGTGTAATTGTGGTGTTGTTGCAAGATCATTCTACATATAACCTTAAACATGACTATGCATGAAATGTCTAAGAATATGATAATGTTGTTGTGTTGATTGAAAGGCTATTCTCATGAACACACTACGAACATGACGTGAAAGGTTTACTCACATAGTAATGATTCTAAGGTTGAAAGGCCATTCTCACCTAATGAATCTATGAGCAATGATGATACCATGTTGGTTTGAGTGCTAGGGGATTCTTTCATGAACATGAACTTAAGAAAAGACTTAACATGAATTTAAAGGGAATTATGCTTAGTACCGAGTGGATATGAATATGAGATGGGTTCCTTAACGCTAGTAGTCCAGGTTCCCATTATAGTTATCTCATGAGATGGAAACATTCACGTTAGTAGTCCAGGTTTCTAGAAGCAATCTCCTTATCCCATAACTATGTGCCCACATAGGTCTTTAGATAGTGGATCCACCTAAAAGATAATACATGTAGTTCTACCTTAGGCAAGTAGGACACCTCTTTTCGGTGTGGGGGCATGACACAGGATTCCATGTAGCTCACACGGTCTATGTCAGTTAAGGCTATATTTCCCTACATGACAACAATATGAATATGACAAGAACATGAACATGAACTATACTTATGACTTCTCAAGGAGTTCTACTTAGTGTGAGTGGGGGTATAGGACTTCACTTATACATTGCACAAGTAGGCTTTGGAAGGTTTTATAGTGTGGTTTTCTTATGCTATGAATATATATGAATTATGCATGTATGATATGGATTGTTGCTATGAGTGGCTTTCCTTGTTTCAATTTAATGAACATGAATGTTTCCTTGTTTATGAGTATTGGCTATGGATGAGGACAAGTTATTATATGTATGATGGTTGTGGCCTAAAAGTGATACTTAGCTTTAGATAGGATTATGGGATCCTGTCTATGCATTGCACAAGTATGGCTTATGGTTGCTTATGAGTTGGTTTGACTATGTATTTACACTATTGTGCATTATGGCTCTTAAAAATGATAAAGTGCATGGTTTCAACCAAAATGTCCCTTTTTTGCATGTTTTAAAGATTTTAGTGCATGGCTTCCATACTTAGTACATTTTTGTGTTAACCCATATTTTCTAGATTTTCTATAAGTGTAGGTCCCAGTTGTTGAAGTTGCTTCTTCTAGATTGAAAGCTTGGATTGATTCTCTCCTTGCTTTGGTGAGTTCTCATTGTTCGAGGACAAGAGTTATTCTTTCTAGTTTCCTTTCGTATGTTCTACTTTGAGACTTTATTGTAAAGGGATGTGACCCTATTGATTCAATTGTATTAGATGGCTTATGGAGACAATGTCTAGACTTCTATTGGTTTTTATGAAAAAAACTTAGATTGTAAAAAGTTTTAATTTCGCATCATTTCTATTACTTATGTTTATGATTATGCTAAGGGCTTGTATGAGACCCCTTCGAGGTCAAGTACGCCTTGTTACATCTAGCGGGTACCCCTGGGTCGTGGCAAACTTGGTAATTAGAGCACAAGGTTTAGAATGATTCTAGGATGATGTCTCATAAGCCACGTCTAGTAGAGTCTTGTTTATGAGTGTGAAGCGCGCCGTATTTATGAATGAGAGCTATAAGATATTTAGGAAATTTCACTTCTTTCACTACTTTTAAGTCGTGCCTTAGAGTTTTAACTCTATGAAGTCCTTTTTGTAACCCTCCTCTTGTGTCTATAGGATATGAATACATGAAGGGAGAACACAATAAGGATGGAAGAGGAGAATGTGAATGAGAGAGTTCCTCCCCAAGGGAATCAAGTTCCTCCTCAAGGGAATCAAGCTCCAGTGGATCCCCCGGCTATGACGGATGTGGAAGTTAGGTTGGATTTTCTAATGTTGACTCAAGCCATGATGGCTCAAGCTCAAGTCGTGACAACTCAAGCCCAAGCCATGACGGCCCAAGCTAATAGGGAGGTTGTTGCTCCGGCTAATCCAAATGTGAGTACAATCGCTTTAAGGATAAGGGATTTCAAGAATGAACCCTCCTATGTTCTTTGGTTCCGAAGTAGAGAAAGACCCATAAGGGTTCGTTAATGATATCTTTAAAGTTGTTGATGCTATAGGGGTGTTTCCACATGAAATGGCGGAACTAGCCGCCTACCAATTGATGGATGTGGCTCAAGTATGGTATGAACAATGGAAGGGTGAGAGACCCGTAGGAGCGAGCCTGGTAGATTGGGAATTGTTCAAGTCGGTCTTTCTTGATAGGTTCTTCTCCCTAGAGTTGAGGGAACGAAAGATGCAAGAATTCATCCACCTTCACCTAGCAGGAATGAGTGTGAAAAAGTATGGCCTTAAGTTCACCCAATTATCTAAGTATGCTCAAACATTGGTGGCGGACTTTAGGGCCAAGATGAACAAATTTGTTATCGAGATATCCGACTTGGTAATCAATGAATGTCGTTCGGCAATGCTCATCCCAAGTATGAATATTTCACGTCTTATGGTTCATGCCAAACAAATTGAGGAACAAAAGCTCAAGCAAGTGAATAGGGAAGTGAAAAGAGTGAGGACTGATGATGGGAATTCTTCCAAACGTAAATCTGAGGCTCAAGGTAGACCAAGGTTCAAGAGAAGGTTCTCTAACCAAGGCTCCTCAAGTGATCCAAGGGAAAACAAAGATAGGGTGCCTAACTGTAAGCCTCAATGAGGCAATAGTGGTGGATCTTCTATAGTGAGGCCTACTTGTTCCAAGTGTGGCAAGCAACATGATGGTAAGTGCCTAGTTGGCACTGATGGTTGTTATAGTTGTGGGAAGAGTGGTCATATGATTAGAGATTGTACCATGCTAAGGGCTCAAGGAAGAGAGGGAAATCAAGTCCCTCCTAGTGGTTCAAATTTTGATGCTCCCAAGAGAAAGCGCTTTTATGCTCTTCAATCCCGAGGTGACCAAGAGAGCTCCCCAGATGTTCTGACTGGTATGTTGCAAGTCTTTTGTATTGATATATATGAATTGTTAGACCCAGGTGCAATTTTGTCATTTGTTACATGTTTTGTTGCTATGAAGTTTGAAATACTCCCCGATGTATTAGAAGAACTTTTTTTTTGGTGTCTACCCCGGTTGGTTACTTTGTAATGGCAAAAAGAGTCTATAGGAGCTGTCCTATTTCTTTGTCCCATAAAGTTACCCTGGTAGATTTAGTGGAGTTAGACATGTTAAACTTTGATGTGATTTTGTGTATGACTCGGGTAGTGAAGTTTTTATTTCCAAATGAGTCTACTTTAGAGTGGAAGGGGGGAAATTCTATCCCTAGAGGTCAATTTTTTTCTTGTCTAAAAGCTAGGAAACTGAACTCCAAGGGGTGTATTTACCATATTGTAAGGGTTATGGATGTTGAGTCTGAAACCCCTTCCTTAGAGTCAGTCCCCGTGGTGAGTGAGATCCAAAAGACTTTATCGATGACTAGCCCGGCATTCCTTTCAAACGGGAAATAGATTTTGGCATTCATCCCTTGCCGGATACGCAACCCATCTTCATTCGTCCTTATAGAATGGCTCCGACCGAGTTGAAGGAGTTGAAGGAGCAACTCAAGATTTGCTATACAAGGGTTTTATTCAACCAAGTATCTCTCGTTGGGGTGCTCTGGTATTGTTTGTCAGAAAGAAGGATGGGTCTCTTAGAATGTGTTTTGACTATCGCCAATTAAACAAAGTGACCATAAAGAACATGTATCCCCTTCCTAGAATTGACGACCTATTTGATCAACTTCAAGGGGCTAACTATTTCTCCAAAATAGATCTTCGTTTGGGTTACCATCAACTAAAAGTGAGAGGGGTTGACATTCCCAGGATGGCCTTTAGGACCCTGTCTGGTCACTATGAATTTGTGGTTATATCATTTGGGTTGACAAATACCCTGGAGGCATTCATGGACCTAATGAATAGAGTTTTTAGACACTAACTTGATATGTTTGTAATAGTGTTTATCGATGACATTTTGATCTATTAAAGGAGTGAAAATGAGCACATGAACCATTTGAGGATTTTATTGCAAGTCCTTAAATACCACTAAGTATATGCAAAGTTTAGTAAATGTGAGTTTGGCTAAGGTATGTAGCCTTCCTTGGTCATATTTTGTCGAGCAAGGGTATTGAGGTAGATCCTAAGAAGACGGGTGCAGTCAAAGGTTGGCCTTGACCTCTAACTCCTACTTATATTAGAAGTTTTTTGGGTTTGGCCAGTTACTATAGGAGAATTGTTGAGGTGTTTTCCTCCATTGCTTCTCCATTGACGGCTTTGACTCAAAAGAAGTCTAAGTTTGTATGGTCTGAGGCTTGTGATAATACCTTGAAAGAGTTGAAAGATAGACTTACTTCCGCTCTGGTGTTGACCTTACCGGAGGGTACAAGTGGTTTTGTTGTTTATTGTAACACCTCTAGAGTAGGTTTGGGATGTGTGCGTTTGCAACATAGTAAGGTGATTGCCTATGCTTCAAGGCAACTCAAGATCCATGAAAAGAATTATCTGAACCGTGATCTTCAATTAGCGGCGGTGGGCTTTGCTTTGAAAATATGGAGACATTATCTATATGGGGTGCATGTTGATGTGTTCACCGATCACAAGAGTCTCCAATATGTGTTTAGCCAAAAAAACTTGAATATCTTACAAAGAAGGTGGTTAGAACCTTTGAATGATTATGACGTGAGTGTTCGTTACCACCTCGGCAAAGCCAATGTAATTGCTAATGCCCTAAGTCAATTGTCCATGGGTAGTGTGGCCTATGTAGAGGATGAGAATGAGGAGTTAGTTCGTGATGTACATAGGTTGGCCCAGTTAGGTGTCCAACTAATGGATTCCACCAAGGGTGGTGTCATGGTCGATAATGGTTCCGAATCATCCTTTGTAGTAGATGTGAAGTCTGAGCAAGACCTTGCTCCCATGTTAGTAGAGTTGAAAGAATCGATACTCAACAAGTCTGTTGAGGCTTTCTCACAAGGGGGAGATGGGGTCCTTAGGTATAAAGGTAGAATATGTGTTTCGAATGTTGATAGCTTGAGAGAGCAAATTCCAGAAGAAGCTCATGGTTCACGATATTCTATTCATTCGGGAGCCACCAAGATGTACCGTGACCTACGGGAAGTCTATTAGTGGAATGGTATGAAGAAGGATATAGTGGGTTTTGTAGCCAAATATATGAATTGTCAACAAGTTAAGGCCGAGCAAATAAGGCCAGGAGGCTTGTCTCAAGATATAGATATTCCCACTTGCAAGTGGGAGGATATGAATATGGATTTTATAGTGGGTTTGACTCATACTCGAAGGCAACATGATTCTATTTGGGTCAGTCTGGATAAAATGACAAAATCCACCTACTTTATTCTCGTCAAGGTTTCATTTTCGGTGGAAGACTATGCCTAATTGTACATCAAGGAGGTAGTGAAGTTGCATGGTGTTCCTCTATATATTATTTCGGATCGGGGTACTTAATTTACTTCACACTTTTGGAAGGCATTTCAAAAAGGGCTTGGTACTAAGATCAAGCTTAACATAACCTTTCACCCTCAAACGGATGGTCAAGCGGAATGCACTATTCAAACCCTAGAAGATATGTTGAGGGGATGTATAATAGATTTCAAAGGTAATTGGGATTACCATCTACCGTTGATAGAATTTGCCTACAAGAATAGTTACCACTCAAGTATTGTCATGGCTCCCTTTGAAGCATTGTATGGTTTGAGGTTTAGATCTCTGGTTGGGTGGTTTGAAGTGGGTGAAATTGCTCTAATCGGTCCTGAACTAGCTTATGAGGCCATTGAGAAGGTCTGACTCATTAGAGAGGGGTTGAGGACGGCCCAAAGTTGGCAAAAGTCTTATGTCGTTGTTAGAAGAAGAGACCTAGAGTTTGAAGTTAATGATTGGGTCTATTTGAAAATCTCACCTATGAAGGGTGTGATGAGGTTTGGCAAGAAAGGGAAACTTAGTCCCCGGTATGTAGGCCCATATCAAATCTTGAAACGTGTTGGGAAAGTTTCCTATAAGTTAGACTTGCCAAATGAGTTTGATGTGGTTCACCTGGTATTTCATGTTTCTATGCTCAAGAAGTGTATTGGTGATCCGGTAACTATGATTCCTTTAGAGGGTTTGGGAGTTGATAAGAGTCTTTCTTATGAAGATATTCTGGTAGAGATTTTAGACCGGCAAGTTAACAGTTTGAGAAACAAGGAAGTAGCTTATGTGAAGGTGTTATGGAGGAATCATTTAGTTGAGGGTGCTACATGGGAGGTCGTGGCAGATATGAAGTCCCGATATCCTCATCTTTTTCCTTCTACTCCCATCCAAGCTTGAGGTAAGTAGTTCTCTTGAGTTTGGTGTTATAGGGGTCATGTGTGCTATGTGTGTTCTTCATGATTTTTCCTTATGATATGCATGTTCTTGTGAGAATTCATATTTAGCATAAATTGAATTTTCATTATTTATATGTTCCTCATGTTGATTTGCATTTAATATCACGATTGCATATTTGACATCATGAGATGGTTTGATGAGCATGCTTAGTTATGCTTTTGATGAAATGGCATATTGGCTCCATAATCTTGTGTTGAGCTTGCTTTGAGTTGGACAAGGTATTTCCTCCTATTTTTATATGAAATGATGAGTTTTGTGCATAATGGGTTGTAGATGTAGCTACTTCTTCCTTGTGTTGCAATAATAACTTAGTTTGTATATAAAAATACAATATAAATCTATGGGAGATTCTCTAATCGACAACCGTCACTATGAGCTATGTGATGATATAGTGTCTAGCATGCGGTGCCAGAGCTATCCTATACTTTGCCAGGGTATAGGACGTACTACTACGTGGATCCACTAGTCTATGCTAAAAAGCATTAAGGAATCATCTAAAAAGTATGACCCTTTCTACCCACGTTGGCTACATGGTTTACGGGGGCTATGAGTTGTCTCAACTCTCCCCCATATTGGTGCTCAATACAACTCCCAAAATATAACTATCTCATATGTTTAAAAACATAACTCTTTCTGTGGTTTGAGATTATTACTCAAAAATCTTTCTCTTAAAAGAGATGGTACTTAAAATTGCTCTAAACTCTTTAGGAAACCGATGTTTCTTCTCATATTAAATGTGAAAACTTCTAATCTTGGGAATACTTAGTTCCCATATATCATTTTAAAGGAAATCAACTCAATTCTACTCTTTCTCAAACTCAACTGCTCAAGTCTTAAAACAAGTTTAGAAAAAAATTGTAAAAGACTTCTCAAAATTGGGTTCATGCCGAATTATGGACGTGAATGACTCAATTCGAGGTTTTCAATAACCATACGTAGAACTCAATAATCTGAACTCAACAACTCAGAACTCAAGAACTTCAATGATACTACTCATTTCAACAAAACTCAACTCAGAGGGTTCATGCTGAATTATGGGGATGAAGAACTCAACTCAAGGACTTCATGGGTAACAAGTAATAATTCCATGATAAGTAATATAATCTCAAAAGAGTTAGGAACTCAATACCTAAGAGATAGAACTTGAATATACAACTCCTCTCAAAGATATTCGATTTGTGGCGTTCATGCGAAATTTATGGGAATAAACAACTTGACTCAAGTTTCTAAATAACAATACGGAACTCATGTATACGACTCTTCTCAGTCTTATACTTACTTGCTAGAGTCTTGAAACAAGTTATTAGAAATTGTAGAAGACTCCTCGAAATGACTCAAAGGGACTTTCTCAAAATTTTCGGAAGAACTCTCAAGAATTAACTCTTAACTCTACCTTGAATTTGAATTTTTAATTCAAGGTTATGATTCATGTTATGAATCTTTTAGGTGTTTAGAAGTATTTTAGAGTAGTCATAATCAAAAGGGAGTGAAGGTACACTTTAAAGGGACTCAAATGGGACAACTGATGGAAAAAGAGTGGGGGTAGGCGACCCTGGCGCACTGCTGGTGCGGGGCGCTAGCCCCTAAACTTCAGAGATATGTGATTGGCACACTGCTGGGGCACCGCTCCTGCCCTCCCCCAGAACTATCCGACGAATTTTTCTTCTTCGTTTCTAACCCTAACTAACCTAGAATCGAATGGTTTCTTCCCCACTCACTTGGATTCAATTACTCAACACATGGGCACACTAATCTACTCAATAAAGCCCTAAAAACAATCACTTTCATCTCACGAATTCATCAAATCCCCAACAAAACAAGATTTAAAATGAAACTTCAAGAACACTTATCAAGAACATAAATCTTTCAATCTTTATGGACAAATTCGAATATGTAAATAATAATTGGTGTTTGGGTGAACGAACCCAATACTATGGAAAATTATATACCTATTAGGGATCAAACCCTTGGCGAAAATCCGCAACGAAACTCAAGAATCTCAAAGAACGCTTTGAACCTTCCCTCTTTTATTCTTTTTTCTCTTCTTGAACTCTCAACTAAATCCTTAAGCATATTGGGGTTGAATGAAACTTATTCTATTCAGTTTAGACCCCTGAATTATTACTAAAAACAAATTAAATCTTATTGGGAAAGGAAAAGTGCAAAATACCCCTCATGTTTTCGGGTAACTTCCCTAACTGGACAGCATGACTTCAAAAGGGAATATCTCACTCATCTGAACTCAAAACTTAGAAAACTCGGTGGCGTTGGAAATATAATTTAAAGACCTTTCATTTGATATCTTTTGGGACACCTTACTCATCCTCTACTAAAAGTTATGGTCGTTTAAAGTTGACCCAAAACCTAGAAGAACTTAGGAATGACTTGAATGAATTCTGTTTAGTTCTTTTTGGAACTCAAGGTGCTACATCTAGTAACCTTAACAATCAAGAAATTTTAAATTCCTCAGTAAAATCCTACTCACAATAAAGGATAGTTCGAGTCTTAGTTCAAAAAATTTCTAGGGTGTTACAATATCTCCCCCTTGGAATCATTCGTCTTAGAATGACGGTTGGACTGGGTATGGAACAGGGTTACTCTTTACAACCACCTTTAACCAATCATTGGGATTATATCAATAACCACATATTGTTTAACAAAACCACATTGAAGCTTAGTACTCTAGCAACTCCATGGACTCCTGCTAACTAACTCTTTAAGAAGTTCTCATTCTCTCATCATCTCTGTCATAGCAACTAGAATTTCTCGCTTTACTTACTCGTAACCAACTAAGGGATCTCATTTAATTATTTCTTATATTAAAACATCATCCTCATCTTCCTCCTCATTTAACCTTAGATGGAATTTATCACCCATCATTATCACGATAAGATCATTAACCTTCTTCTTCTAGCATCACTCCACTACTAAAACGACCTCTGTAAAAGTACATCTCACATACTCTTTGAAACTCATTAGTATCTTATTCTCAAACACTTGACTTGATTACTCATCTTATCATCTCCCCCTTAGGTGTAAAGATGACACTTGAAAGAAAAGCTATGTACCTATTCCATCATCCCTAAATTGGTCTACAATTGTTTTACTTTAATACTCGGGAAAAACTTATCTCATGACTACCGAACACTCCATAAGTAGGTACTAAGACCTCTTTCTAAGGTGTTTCTCTAAACCTCTTCTGATTACATACCATCTTGGTACAACTCGTAGTGCTCTTGTTACTCTTATGACTTAGCAACACTTCACTGTCCTTATCTAAAGGTTAGGGCCTCTCACTTGTACCACTCATATGTATTGCAACTAACATCTCAATTTCTCACATAATCTATGTTAAGTATTCTAAATCAAATCCCAAGACTAACATCATCACTATCATGTTGCCATTCTTTTGGTCATGACACTCATCTCAAATTCAAGCTTAATGTTTATTACTAAACCCGAATATCAAAATGATTGCTTCCCTACTACACTACTTCACCACTACTATGCACAAATTTAGGAATATTTGTCCACTAGGACCTTATGAAAAATATTCAATCCTTACCTCTTAGTCTGCACACTCACAAATCACCATCACATTCCACATCGCAACTTAAATATTGTTTACTCACTTACTGCGCATTATCTCTCAAATAGTTCTATCATCCTCAAAATACTACGGGGTTCTCCTTTAAAAATTCATAAGAAATAGATAGAAAAACAGAAATTGAAAAAATAAAACAACAAGCAAAAAAGGAAGTACAACAATTAGAAGAAGTAAAAAAATACTAAAGTAATAGAACTAGAAAAAGAACTAGCAATATTAAAAGAAATGTATGAAATTAAACAAAGAGAAAAAGAACAAAAAACAAAAGTAGCAAATGAGATAATTAAATTTAAAGAAACTATGAATAACGATAATGAAGAATATAGACAAAAACTTAACGAAATAATTATAGCAAAAAGACAAGAATTAAGACATAGACAAAATAGACTTAATAGTAATATATTTGCAGGGATTTGTAAAAAATCTATAATAGCACAGAGGAAAACTATTTTATATCTACAAATACAAATAGAAAGCTTAGAATATACACTACAACACAACTCATAAATGAAGCTTAGAATATACACTACTCTAACTCATTTTGACTAGTAACTATTCCTTTTTCTACTCATAAAGGAACTCATCACTTATAACTGACTGTCTATGATTGGAATAACATAATCTACCCAATCAGTATCTCCTTTCCTTAGATTACTGATCCTTTGTATACTATTCTCTTAACCTAAGGGGCATCGTTTACTACTACTGCTCTAATCTCATAACTCATGTTACCTTTTCGGGTGAAAATCTTACCCAAACTCTAAACATACTTCCTTATAAGGATCTCAACTGAAACAAGGTTTAAGGAAAAAAGCACAACTCGCTTTTAGCTCAAATGCATGATCATATGAATATGGGTGCATTCCTTTAAAACTCAACACTTTACTCACTTCTGGGCTTCTCTCAAGCCCCTCTGGAGTCCAATGATTTCTTCAAGATTTTGCTAAGAGTAACTCATTTATAAAGAGCTGGCTTTTCTGTTCAACCACCTCTAGTATGAAGGGTAGTCGAATGAATCTGAGGAACGCACGACAATGAATCCTACTTGACACGACACGAGTATATATATATATATATATATGTTATAACATAATTTTCACACATTGCTTCATAAACTTCCACATTCTTTATTCAGAAAAGTTGAAATGTTTTAATTACTATTTTTCAATTCTTTGTTAATTATTAATACACAAAAAAGTTGGAGTTTCTCAATTATTAACACTAACCTTTCTCGATTCTCCTAATGACTTGTAATTGTTTGTATTTCCAATATATTATCCCAGCTGGTGCCCTCAAGATTAACAAACATGTGACTTACTTTGTTCATAATTCTTTAGTTGTTCTTTTTCTTTAAAAAATAATGTATTTCAAAACATTTTTAATTTTTAAATATGATTAGAAAGTTTTTCAAAAATTAATGAGATCTTTTTATGATTTAATAGGTCTAGAGTAATAAGGAAACACACATTTGAGAATATGAGGGGCTAATATATTTCACATAATTAATTTATTATGACATATTGAGGGGTGTTTATAGACAATGACATGGAAGAGCACGGAAAACATGTTACTATTGACTGAAGAATGAATAATAGGCTATAAAATTAAGTATCTTATACTCTGCATACATGTCACAACCTGATTCCTAGAGTCATGATGGCGCCTGCTATAACCCACCAGTAGGCAAGACAACCCATATCCTGGAACTACAAGTAATGGGATTGAGGGCTAACTAAAACAATAACATAAATAACAAAAATAATAGATGAAGAAGAGGAAGCAAGCCAAAATATATATACAAATAAGAGATCCCTCCCAGAACCTGAAAGTCACATGTATAAAGCTACTAACAAAATGACTACAAGTACCAAAAGTGGACCATAGAATCAAGACTTTCTCAAAAAGCAAAAGACTAGTCATATATATAGATGGAGACTTGTATAGCACAAAACGCCAAGTGCTCACCCCCGTCTTCGGATCAGACTGTTGCAGGCTCTATGCCAATGCTGGTCGCTGGTGATCAGACCTGCATCGCGAAAACAGATGTAGAGTGTAGTCTGAGTGTCAAACAAATAGGTACCCAATAGGCCTCGTAGGCCGGCTAAGCAAGAAAAGCAAACGAAATATGAAGTGCGAGAATCTAAAACACTACCATAAACAAGAACGAGAAATCTAACAGGTATGCACATGAGTGTACAAACACATAAAGAAAATGAGAATAACTAATTAAATCTTATTGGGCTCCCATAAACTCGAAGGTTACCACTCGCGCGCAAGCTAAAAGTAAAACCCGTGCGGACTCCTATAAGTCTGACATGTACAAGGAAGAGTATAGAATGGAATAAGAGGACCCGACGAAGTTTCCAAGATTTCCACAACTTTCCGCGGACTCTAACCGAACCAATCCATATGCCTGAAGATCATGCAGAATTGATAGGATTTAAGGACTTGAACCGAATTAAATATTGAAGATCAAGGACTTGAACCGAGATTTGGAATAACTGAGAACTTGAACTAAGGCTAAGGATAATCGGGGACTTGAACCACATATTAAGTAGTTATGCACTTGAACCAAGATGTAATGAGCAGTGGACTTGAACCACAACTGCAAATGGTGGTGAACTTGAACCACCGCTGAAGAAAGCCAGTACTTGAAACAATGCTATAGGACCAAGGCGAGGACTTGAACCACGCCCGGTGGATTGAATTGGGGGACTTGAACCATGAATAGAGGTTAATCGGTTAGAAATAGGATTGGCGGCCAAACTATAATCATGGGGAGTACCCCAAATCTAAGTGTTATCAATAAATCACTCTAGCCTGAACCATATCAGACCAGAACCGACGAGTAGCTTCTACATTAAGAATTAGAGACACTAGAACTGACATAAATAGAGGATTTATGAATATATGGTTCAAAGAACAGTGTTACTGCCTAACTAAGGCCCAAACTATTAGACTCAGGCCTACTACATCACTCTAGAGGGAGCTAAGCCGTCAGAAGTGACGTTGGGGAGATTACAAGGCCTAACAGCACCTAAAGGATACAAGTCTACGACAATCACTAGCCTAAGCCTGCACTAAGGTCAACCATGCTCTAACAATATTTACGAATCACAAGGTGAGGATGATCAACAAATACAATAGACCTGCTTCAACCGCCCAAAAACTAGATAAGTAGCCTAAATATTAGATTCTCCGAATTTAACATGATTAACCACCAATTCAACCCCAAATTCAAACAAATCAACATATAATTACTTAATCATGCTCATTCTATGGAAAGGGAAGTCGTAGCCTACTTGCAGGCCTAACGCGTGCGCTCCAAATCACGTTGTCAGAGTTTTTATCTTCCGCACAGCCTCAGAACTCTGCAACACTATAAAAATAGAATCACATAGTCAATACAGTCATTTTGACACAAAAACCATATTTTTCAGAGACGGATCCGAAACTTGGGTCTTACATGGGATTGTGGACCCACACTGAGGATCCCGAAATCGACTTTGTGAAAAGGTTTAGTATACCTCCCCCAACTGTGTCCCAAAATGGAATAAAATTCGGGACTCGGAATAGCCCGGAATAAGCTGATGAATTTAAATCACCACTAAAGCTAAAAATGAAGAGAGGACAACAACTAAAACTAGAAAATTACCTCAAATGGTCCCCCCCCCCCGGTCCCCCAGCACTTCAATGCGTAGCCATGCCAATTTCGAGCAACCCAACCTTCCAATCACCCAAAATAGAGCTAAAATGAGAGAGAAATCGTGTTTAGTTAATGAGATTTGAATGCTGATTTTCATCTTTAAATAATGGCAGATCTGGTCTCTAAAAGAACTTCTAGTCGCTAAAAAAGACATTTTCTAGTCGCTAAAAGTCTGCACCAAATTATTTCTATTTTTTTTCAAAGTCTTCGAATGGACCGTCTTGATTCATTCGAAATCCGATAAAAATAAACCAGTTATGATACCCCACTAAATTCGACATTTCAAACTCAATGGAATTGTTGGATTTCCGTAAAAAGATTGTTATGATAGAAATACCCCATTGGGACCCATTAGCCTAAACCTAAACTTTTTCCCTAAACACCCAAATATCATAAAGAAGAACTCAAGACCCAAACGAATCGTCCAACTAGACCAAATTCAACATTCTTGAGCTAATGGCGTTGACAGAATTCTCATACGACAACTAATTCTCCGAATGTTGACCAAAGTAAACTCTAGGCCTTTAAGTTTTACAACATATCGTCCAAGTGCTCAAACCCACAATGGAAGCCTGAGGACCCAAACAAAAGATCCTTCTAAACCAAACTCGACATTTTGGAGCTAACTGCGTTAACGAAATTTCAATTTGAGCACGTTTATCAAGAATGTTGACCAAGGTCAAACTTAGGCCAAATCTCAGAAGCTAAAATGCCTAATGGCACAATCTTGCGCCATAAGCCTCAGGATTCGAACCGACCATGCCACT
This sequence comes from Solanum lignicaule, assembly GCA_029582545.1. Lineage (NCBI taxonomy): Eukaryota > Viridiplantae > Streptophyta > Magnoliopsida > Solanales > Solanaceae > Solanum > Solanum lignicaule. The sequence goes on from JAJOOF010011013.1 coordinate 27,726, forward strand.
AGCCTAAAATGACCATTTCAGAGCTAATGAAACCGTCAGAATTCCATTCTGATGATTTTTACCTAATGTTTTGACTAAAGTCAACTATTCAAGTTTCAAAAGCTCCATAACAGGGTAACGGGTATAAAACCTAAACGAATGACCAGGCATCCAAAGAGTTAGTGCCAACAAGCCATAAATGACTTGGGGTCGCTATAGGAATGCTCTAAACGATGAAAAGAACGCATTAAGGACAAAATGAAATGTAGGGTCATGACAATGCACATGTACAAAACAATGGAGAAAGTGTGTGTGTATATACACACACACACACACACACACATATATATATAGAGACACACACATCCTTGCAAGCTCTAACTATAGGAACTTTTTTTTGGTGGGTGATTTATGTAGTTAGAAACTTCATATAATAGCAATAATGTTCAATATACTAGATGATGAAATAGTAAAATTTATCTAAATTTATTTTGATGGTAAGATATAAATATTTCTTCGATTAAATTTAATATTGGTCGATAAGAAGATAGCCAGTAAATTTATGATCTTATTCTTTAAGAAATTAATTATTGTTATCTTTTCACTTTAGATTCAACAAAAAATTATGCTAGGAACTTGATTAAAAGAAATGTGCTTTTACAAGATTACAACAAACTTAAAATTTTAGAGAAAAAAATTATATACAAAAGAATTGAGAAAGCATGCAGGAATTTGCAGCTTACTATTATTTAGGTTTTAAATCTTGAACATGCTAAATTGAGATAAATTTGACCTAATAGACTATTCATGTCGAATAAAAGTACAAGCACTAAAATTTATGTCCTTTTACATACCTAAAAAAAGGAAAAAATATAAGAGTATAGTAATAAATGAATATGCATTGTGAGAAGCCGCAAAAATCATAATAACTTCAAAAACATAATTTCACTACAAGATAAACTCAGGCTCATATCAAGTAAATAGAAATACAAATGAAGCAACAACACTACATCAAAATATTACAACAAGATGAGAAATACGAAACAGTTACCTAACAAATGGATGTTGTGTAAAAAGGTATGACAAAATCAGTAATGCACGTCAAAAATGAATTTAAAAAAAGGAATCGTGCTATACCAACCAAAGGAAGAATTTTGTCAAAAGAGTATATAATTCATACTATTGCTAGCTTTAACTTTAGGAACTTTCTTTGCTGGGTGATTTAGGTAGTTAAAACTTCATATAATAGCAATAATGCTCCATATACTATATGGTAAAATAATAAAATTTATCTAAATTTATTTTGATGGTAATATATAGATATTTCTTTGATTAAATTTAATATTGGTCCATAAGAAGATAGCCAGCATATTTATTTGCTTATTTTTTAAGTAAATAATTATTGTTGTCTTTTCACTTTAGATTCACCAAAAAACTATGCTAGGAACTTTATTACAAGAAATGTGCTTTCACCAGATTACAAGAAACTTAAAATTTTAGAGAAAAAAGTTATATACAATAGAGTTGAGAAACCATGCAGGAATTTTGCAGCTTACTATTATTTAGGTTTTACGTCTTGAACATGCTAAATTGAGATACATTTGAAAAAATGGACTATTCATGTCGAATAAAAGTATAAGCACTGCAGTTCATATATCCTTTTACATACCTAAAAAAAAAGGGAAAAAGTAAGAGTATAATAATAAAAGAATATGCATAGTGAGAGGCCGCAAAAATTATAATAACTTCAAAAACATAATTTCACTGCATGATAAACTCATGCACATATCAAGTAAATAGAATTACAAATGAAGCAACAACACAACATCAAAATATTACAAAAGATGAGAAATACTAAAAACTCACCTAACAAATTGATGGTTTGTCAAAGGAATGACAAAATCAGTTGTGCACATCAAAAATCAATTGAAAAAAAATAATAATGGTGCTATACCAACCAAAGGAAAAATTTTGTAAAAAAAAATTGAAAAATCTTCCTTCTATATTGTCATCCCAAAAATCATGCTACATTCTATGCAAATTGACAGTACTTGATATGAATTAATACAAATATATTGGTGCAATGCAATTAAGTTGAAAACACAGAAAGTAGAACAATTTTCTAAAATATCAAATACATTAACTGGTATTTTAATAAGAGTAGACAAATAGACCTAGCTACATTATTATATTATAGTACTCGAAAAATTAATTCTTCCGTTATTGTTTTTATAAGTTTCTCTTAAAGAATTCCAATGAGAGTTGATGAAAAGACTGGACTACAATATTATTTATTTATTTATTTATTTCTTGCACCATAAAGTACCATTTACTTTCGTATATGTTTATGTTGAAGATTTATTTCTCTAAGGAATAATATTTAGTAGTAATATATATTCATATATTTATACCAAATTATTATAGGTTTAATCACGTACAAAACTTACGATTTACAGACGAACTTCTAAAATTTGATTTTTTATTTGTTTTTGTTTAAGTAATAAGTGTAACAATCCATAATATTTTATGAGTATGTAATTAAACTTTTTAAGTTAATGATTTCTTGCTTAACCACCCCTTTATGTAATTTAAATACTATTATTCAATTAGATATTTAATTAAGAATTTATTTAATTAAGTCAAAAGGTCATTACATATTTATGTAATTAAAATAATATAGTATTTACGGAGAAGGGCATTTTATACCCCTCAACTATTTGAAATGGCAAAAAATGACCTTCCATCCACCTTTCGGCCCTCAAATATGCACGATGTCAAACTTTTGACTCAATAATACCCTTATTTCTAACTATCCGCACTCATAAAGTGGATGAAGGATAAATTTATACCAAATCTCGTAGTTTAAGGGAATTTTATGCCCTTCTCTATTAAAATAATTTGAAATTACTTAATATATGGGCTCGTATGTTTGGCCTGATTTTTTTCGTCTTTGATCTTGTCCACCATTTTAAATTTTAATTTTTTCTTTCAACTATGATTAATTAAACAAGGGAGATAAAAAGAAGAAAAATAACAATGACATTCATTTACAAATAGTTAGTTTAGAAGAAGATTATTTAATTAAGCAACTATGTATACATATACTATAATTTTTCTTTTGCGTGTATCCCAAATTCAAACTAAAAGAATGAAAATAACTTTTTTTCCTATCCCCATCCAACATAAAATAATATAAAAAGAATAAGAGAATAAGAGATTTAAAATAAAAAATTTAAAACAAATAAGAGATTTTTAAAAAAGAGAGGGAAATGAACAAAACAATTGGTTAATTGGTAGAAAAAAAATATATTAATAAAGAATATTAATATTTTTTTTACTAACAATCAAACTGCGCGAGTGTCGGTTTTAGTTAGATCTCCAATTATAAATTGGGCTATAATAAATTGGGGGTTGATTTGAAATAGGTCTATAGGAAGATATCATGAAATTGATGTTTTCTTGAATACTTTTTTCAAGCTTTTTGGGTCAAAATATGAATCATATGTAGTTTTCATTACTTATTTGAGAAGGGTTTTATATTCAGGCCAATCAGATTAGGCAACATAATAAATAAATATTCAATAATTTTACTTTCGAGGAGTTGTTAAAAATAAGCGAAAATATGAGCCACAAGTTTACATCAAGGATATTTTTGAGCCAAAAGGTTAACTTCATGGGTAATTGAAGCTCGAAAGATGGATGGAGGGTAAATTTGTGCCAATTCAAATAGCTAAGGGGGCATTTTAGACCCTTCTCTGTAGTATTGTATATTTAAATAATTATATGTTTTATAACATTTTACTTTATATTGGGGTAAAAATGTAATCTAACTTAGAAGTTTGGAACTTTCACTAATAACGAGGTATATAGCACTCCTTATGGTTGAACACATGGTGATAGTGTACTTTTTTGCTTCTTGTAAAAGTATAGGAATAATAAAAATGCAACTCTATATAGGGTTTTTCTTTAATGTCTTATTTATGCTATACTCTTGCTCCAATATCAAGCTAAACAAAATGTTTCGACTCCAAGGTTAAAATTAGTGGTAGTTAGTAATGTATCAAATCATTTTTTATGACAATAGTGTCCAGACGCGCTTGCACATTCCACTGTGTACTTGTAATCTCCCATATACATTGGGTAACTATGTAATCAATGTTTAAGCAGATTGGAACCATCCAATGTCTTTTGCTTCCGACTAAGATTTTGAACTTGCAAGGTATCAGAGTTAGCTGTAAATTGTAATTATACCAAAAATAACTTTATGAAAACCATTGCCCAAAATTTGAAGAATTGAAAGTATCCTACATGATATTAGAAATAGAGTAGGGTATGGACTACCACAAGATTCGTTAATAGTAGCAAATTGATCACTAAACCAGGATTCCAGAAATATGAAAGACATAACATATAGACATAATCATTAGAAAATATGGTTGCTCATCAAGTCCATCAAGAAGAATCACAAGCACATTAACATCCATATATGGATATATCAACCTAACAGATACACTCAAGTAAATCTGAGCAGTATTGTTAACGGTAGAAAACCAATAACACGTTTTATTTGCTTCATTAACTTATAGTTCAATTTATGTTTTAATCATGACACTAAACCTAAATGATCTGTACAAAATAAAAATAAAAATAAGACATCCAAAATTGCATAATCTAAGAAAGGAAATCACACACTTCCAGAAATAAGGAAGACTGACAAACGAGTATAACAGAATCAAGGAGATTGACTCGCCTAAAGATGAAAATAATAAGAGCTAGCAACATACCACAAGGAAAGATACCCTACCATAATCAAAGGATGAATGCCTTGTTTAGTTTCAACAAGTATTTTTTGTAATTGGGGACAACAGGAAGCACTAAAATAGACAAAACTGAAAGCAAGATAACCGCATTTGCACACAATGAAATATCTTGCTAAGATACAAATATTCAAGTCAAAGTGAAAGATAAACACAGAAAGGGATGATGACAAGGTAGAAAAGTTACCAGTTTTCCTTTTTGAATGCATCTTGAATGCAAAATCCTTTCTTTAGATGTTATGATTATCAAATTGGTCATTCTGGAAACTGTAAACCTCAAATTGAAAAAATATAGCATCGTAAGGAAACAAAGACAATTCATCAATTAGGTATAACTTTGCCTTGATTGATTAACTACGATGCAACAAATCTTTTTCACTCCTTTTTTGTGAGACATGATAAGTTCACAAATTGGACTCATTTAGGGATATATTTTGATAGAATTAGTGTCCTCAAAAGCATATTATATCTCAATATCGGATGAAAACCCTTACGTTTTAGGTATTTCGAGTTTAAGGGAATGCATGGACACTACCTAGCAAAAAAGGAACAAAGGCAGCTGAAAGAATGAAGAAATAAAGATCTGAGAATCGCCGAACCCATTCGGCGAATCGCCAATATGTCTTATCCTCACCTTTTGTACTAGTGCACTGAGCCCTGAAGGAAAGGATCAAATTCGCAGTGAAAAGGAGTAGTCGGCGTATCACCGAGTAGTTCCGCGAAGCTTTACTATGTCGCTCAATGATCCAAACACGATGATGCTGAAGGATAGAGCAAGACAGAGATAAAACCTACCAAAGGGTGGATCACCGAGCTGATCCGTGATCTCGAATAACGACGTCGAATGATCCACTGCAGCACAAATTTTTGAAAATTATAAATACTCGTTGAGAGTTGTAGCTTAGTATTAGATTTTTAATATATAATTTTTAACATAGACTTCTGAGCTCTATGTTTGGAGAGGGTTTTGAAGAAATTGAATATTCAAAGGGTTTCAACTCTAAGAATTTGGACTCGGGTCTTGTGGATTCTTCATTGTTTCCATGTTTTGAGACTTAAATATTCATACCCATTTGAAAGAAAACTCATTTTGGTATAAATTTCTATCTTTTTAACATTTCTAGCTAAAACCCCAATTCTTGGGGTGTTATTTTGTGAATATGGGTAAGATTATCTGTTGGGTCTTGCTTGTTGATGGTTTATTTATTGTCTAAATGTGATTTTGTTTAGTAGTTGTGGTGGAACATAATGAAATTGTAGTTGCAAATACTATTTCACCTTTATGTTTTCAGCTTGCTTGAGAGAGAGGTCGTAAAGCTAAGACTACTAAATTGATGGCCGGTGGAAGTGGGTCGACAAGATTTTCAGCTCGAGAGAGGGAACCCTAGTCCTTCTCCCTCATACTCATCTCGATAGAGTGAGTGGGCTAAGGCAGAGGATGTTCTTCATGCGGCAAGTGGGTGTCCGAGAGGAACCCATTTGATTCGAGGTAAGTGGCTCGAGAGAGAATTTACCCCCAGTATAGTCTAGCCTAGCTACAAATATTCAACGAATTTATCATCAAAAGCATGTACCCAATAGTTTAGTTTATCCCGAATTCCTATCACATCCCAAGAATCCCCTCTCCTTGATTAATAATCTTTGTATTTTTTCTGATTTCTCTCTATTTGTTTACAAACCCCATCATTAATTGACACTTTTGTGTCACCCTTTAAATTTAACATGTCTATATTCGATAATATTTTTAGCTATGACTAATAAGAACTTGATTTTATATTTCTATTAATTCTCAAGTCCACTCCCTTGGGACTCAACCCCAACCCTTGGCTGGGTTACTATACTATTGTACGATCGTAGACACTTGCATTAGAAGTTGGGTCTTGATTACACAAATATCAAAATGGCGCGCTGTCGAGGAGTGATGTTACTTGAGAATTTTTAGATTAGTAGAATTTTTGTTCTTTTTAGTTGTAGTTCACTTACTTTACTTTTAGTTTCGTTTTGCTTGTTTGTGTATTGAAGCAGAAACATAGATATGAAGGATCATTATGGGTGTCAAACAAATCACCCCCTCTTGACATTGTTAAACCTTAGGGACAACCTTCTAACGTTTGAACAGGTAGGGAATGAAACCATTCAGGAAATGTGGCTGAAGTTTCAAGCAGTGCTAGAACCATGCCCATCTCATGGAATAACCGACAAAGCACTACTAGAATGCTTCTATAGGGGTCTTGGACCCGAAAATAGAAATATCGCCGATCAACTTTTCACGGGTGGTATGCTATATCAGCCCTATGAAGTAGTAGAAAATCTCCTTGACGGCCTGGTTGAAACAAAAACTGAAGCCCGAAAGAAACACGAGTGGGACGCACTAGTAGCTCAAGTAGACATTCTGTCCAAACGAGTCATGGAATTTGCAGCACAAGCCATAGAAGAGGACAAGCACTTCTCGCTACAAGAGTGTAAAAATGGGAAGAAGCATGGCGGTGTGCAAAATGATGAAGTTCTCTCACTCATTCAACAGAAAATTGAAGCACAAGAAAAGGTGCTAAATGAGATGAAAGAGAATATCGAAATGCTAAATGAAACAACAACCTCTAACTCCATGACAATTCAGTTGCAATATGCCCAAATAAGCCATTTGATATCAGGTCGATATCCACAGTTTGCCCAGAATTCGCCTTGTTACACCATGGCTGACTCCGAGGATGAGAACTAGGCGTTAATTTACATCGTGCCACGACTTAACTAAGTCTCTATTTGGGAGGCAACCCAAAACCCTTTACTGCTTTATGTTGCTTTGATAAAATAATGGTGTGTTAATTGTACCGAAAGAAGTGTGGTAAGCATTTGGATAGAAAGAGATTGGCGAGGGAAATGTTAGTTGGCGAGTCGCCAAAGTATTAGGTGACCCGACTCACACCGCCGTTTAATCCAACCCAGCTTGGGTTTGGGGTTTGGAAAACTCGGTGGTCCCAAATAAATGATTGGCGGGTCACCGAATTGATTAGTATCGCTATTTGGATCTGCACATTAACTGGGGGATTCTGTAAAACTCGGTGAGGAAGGTGATTGCTCGGCGTGATGCGAAATGCTTCGGCGCTCACAACTAATGTCGTCGAGTGGGCAAGAACTGGACGTTTTCTCAAGCCAAAGGTTTAAAAGTTTCAATTTCCTACGCTCTCCCTCATTTTCAAACTTTACAAACTCACACCTAGTTTACATTCAATATCGTTGCATCTCTATTGTATTTTGGTTGATTTGTGCTTGGATCTTGATTTCCTTGCAGCCTAGCGTTTCAATCATTTCATAGTCAGCACAAAAAGTCAGTTTTCTATGCCCCAAATTTATTTTATTATAATTTATGTTCATTTGCAATAACCAAATCTTGTTGAAAGTGTTCTGACCCTGCCGGATAGGACTGGATTGTTTACACGCATCCTTTAATTTTACAATCTTGATCGAGTAGTTGTGACTGTTGAATTACAGTGAATGTATGGCTTAATATGGATTAAAATTTGAAGGGTTGTGTTTGGGTTCTATGGGACACAACTTGATTGTACTAGTGCATACTTTGATTTTGTCTTTAGGGGTTATAGGGTTGAATTCAAGAAGATTGGTGGAAAATAGGTACGTTGAGCTGTTTGGCGAGTTGGGTCGAGCTAGCCGAACCACTCGGCGGTTCACCTAACGTCCCAATCTCGCCTTTAAATTTAATGATAAATGTGATGTTAGTTCTGTAACTTTCGGCAAGAAGTTGAAGGTCGCCAAAGGCTTTCGATGACTCACCGAAATTCTCGCTTTACCCTTGTCAACTCCCCTGGATCTCTGTGCACTTTAACTTTCAGCGGACTAACTCTAGATCGCCTAATGATATCAATGACTTGCCGAAAGAGTCGGTGAAGTTTATCAATATTTTTGTCAAATGTTTCTATAACCTCGCTTCGGGATTTTGCAGATATGACTAAACCTAAATCTATTGAAAGAATAACGCCAGCTCAAGATAAGTCCAAAGGAATTACGATAAAAGAAGATGCAGTTACATTGAAAGGAAAAGCTTCGAAACTGCCCACAACTACTGGGGAATGAAAGGGCAAGAGGCCCACTCCTGCAAGGAAAACCACCACCCTAGACCCTAATACTCCTCCATGGGCCAGGGGATTTTGCAGAGCTGTGTATGTATTTCTGGCAGACTCACAATCAACAGACCTTGGTGAAGCTGGCACTACTGTTCCTCCTGAGGTGACCTCGGGCACTGATGCCCAGGATCAGGGTAAGGAATCGAGCACAGATATCCAAACAGATGGAGCGACCAATTAGCTAGAATCCCCTATTTACCTCCCTCTCTGTCTTATTTTATTTTGACGTTTGGATTTTGTATTAATTGCATTTAAGGACAAATTGCTTTCATTGGTGGTGGGGTGAGGCCCACCTTTGTGTGCTATTGATGTTCGTATTTTGTTTATATTTGGGCTTTGTGCTTAAATTATGTTAAATACTACTTTCTGTGGATGTTTGACCTTGTGGCTCCATTTATTTTAAATTGCAAAATGATTTTGACCCATCCAAAAGTTTTTGCCACCTCTCGTGTGTTGAATGTGGCTGTTCTTTTGCAAAATTTGAGTCTCGGTTCCGATCAATACCGATTACTTTTATAGTGCTCTCAATCGAACGAACATGAATGCGCGACTACGATGAAGCCAAATTAAGTTGTATAGACAATATGTGAACTCTTTGCATCTCATTATGACTAGCCTAGTATCAAATTGAGTCTCTTGTGATGATCATTGCACATTAGTGAAAGTGTGGAGTCTTGTTTGACTGATAGTATCAATGCCTAGTGTGATGAGCTTACTTGTGAACTGTGCATGATAGATCCTAGAATTTTCCCCGTTGGTCCGGTCAACTAAGTCATGCTATCTCTTGATATGAACTTAAGGCAACTTCTACGAGTGTGAGCCAATTTGATAAATACCTCTTTTGTGACCTACTTTGTGAGTGTGTGAACCGCTTTTGAACACCCCTCGAGCTTTCCCTTTCTTTGGAAGAAAATTGATGAAAGCAATAATCTTTCTTGATCCATCACCCATAATACTCATGAAGTTGTGGTTAGTTGAATAGCCAACTTAGGCCAAAAGCCTAAATTGGGGGCGTGGTGAAAAGATAGGGGGAAGTCAAGAAGTGCAAGGAAAGTTTCCTCTTACTCATGGTTTTGAGAAAAATGGAACCCCTCCATATAAAAGAAAATAGAGAAAAGAGAAAGAAGAAGAAAAAGACTGAAAAAGAAATTTGTGAAATAAAGTACAAAAGAAATGGGGTTCCCAAAAAATCTATTGAAAGGGAATAATAGGATGCCTTATGAGAACTAAAGAGAATGATGAACGAAAAGGAAAGGAAGTGTTCTGAGCACCACATTTTATGAGGATGAAAGTCACTGAGCCTAAATGACCATACATTTGCACTCAGCTCCATTACAATCCTTGAAAAGACCTTTTTGATCTTGAGTGAGTTGGAACAAATGTTGATTGGAAAATACGGGCAAACCTATGGGTGAAATTATGCATTGTGTTCTTCGTTGTGAGTGTGAGCGTTGCATCTGATTCCGAAACCTTAAACTGTGAACCATTTTTTGAATATGGAATCATTCCTTGTGTGAGGGTATTTGAACAGTTTGGTTGAGCTTGAACTTACATTTGAAGCAAGTATTGTGAGCATGAGATTCTTTGTTATTGGTGAGTCACAACTTGAATCTTTGAGTGCACATTTGATCTTTGCATAAGTAAATTGAGTCTTGTTGTGTGCATTCATGATTGAGTCTTGTGTAGCACTGTTCGAGACACCTTTTTTGAACGGCTGAACTTGAGTTTGATTGAGGACAAGAAAAAGTATAAGTTGGGGGTGTTGATGAGTCCACAAATTGGACTCATTTAGGGCGATATTTTGATAGAATTAGTGTTCTCAAATGCATATTTTATCTCAATATCTGATGAAAATTCTTAAGTTTCAGGTATTTAGAGTTGAGAGAAAGCATGGACACTACCTAGCAAAAAAGGAACAAAGGCAGCTGAAAGAATGAAGAAATGAAGATCTAAGAATCACCGAACCCATTCAGCAAATCGCCAAAAGGTCTCGTCCTCGCCTTTTGTTCCAGTGTGCTAAGCCCTGAAAGAAAGGATCAAATAGATGAAAAAAGGAGCAATCGACGTATCGATGAGATGTTCCACGAAGCTGTACTATGTCGCCCAATGATCCAAACACGACAATGCTAAAGGATAGAGCAAGACGGCGATAAAACCTACCAAAGGGAGGATTGCCGAGTTGATCGGCGATCTCGACTAACGACGCCGAATGATCAACTGCAACACATATTTTTAAAAACTATAAATACTCGTTAAGATTTGTAGCTTAGTATCAGATTTTTACTATAGAATTTTAACATAGACTTCTGACCTCTAAGTTTGGAGAGGGTTGTGAAGAACTTGAAGATTCAAAGGGTTTCAACTCCAAGAATTTGGACTTGGGTCTTGTGGATTCTTCATTCTTTGCTTGTTTTGAGACTTAAAATCTTCATACCCATATGAATGCAAACTCATTTTGGTATAAATATCTATCTTTTTTACATGTCTAGCTAAAACCCCAATTCTTGGGGTGTGATTTTTTAAATATGGGTAAGATTATCTGTTGGGTCTTGGTTGTTGATGGTTTATTTGTTGTGTAAATGTGATTTCGTTTAATAGTTCGTGTGGAAATTAATGAAATTCTAGTTGCAAATACGATTTCACCTTTGTGTTTTCGGCTTGCTCGAGAGAGAGGTCGTTAAACTAAGACTAGTAAATTGATGGCCGGTGGGAGTGGGTCGACATGATTTTCAGCTCGAGAGAGTCAACCCTAGTCCTTCTCCCACACACTCAGCTCGAGAGAGTGAGTGGGCTAAGGCGGAGGCTGTTCTTCATGCGGCAAGTAGGTGTTCGAAAGGAACCCATTTGATTCAGGGTAAGTTGCTCAAGAGAGAATTTACCCCCACTATAGTCTAGCTTAGTCACATTCCAAGAATCCCCTATCCTTGATTAATACTCTTTGTATTTTTGCTGATTTTGCTCTTTACTTGTTTACAAACCCCCATCATTAATTGGTACTTTTGTGTCACCCTTTAAATTTA
>JAJOOF010011014.1:0-21106 GCA_029582545.1 Solanum lignicaule
AAATATTTTAATGTTTGAACTTCTCAAGGTGCACTGTATTACATTTTAATCCTATTTTTCTGTCGCAGGACTTGGATGTTTCTCAGGAGTCTATACTACAGAATGTGGATGATCAGACTGTTCGTAGTCTTAATGGATGCAGAGTAACAGATCAAGTTTTGCATTTAGTACCGAATATTCAGGTTTTTGCCTTACAATTGTGTAAATATATATGATTTGAAACTTTATGCTTAATCCCTCCCTTTGGTCCCTGTAGAGTTTCCGCACCGCACTGAGATGCATGAGATTGTGGGCAAAACGGCGTGGAGTTTACTCAAATGTAAGAATCCGTCATGGCCCTTGTATAATTTTATTCGTCCTTAAAAGGTGCAGTACCTGCCATCTTAGTGAAAGACAGTTCACCTCTCTTAAACTTGTGTCACTTCTATTTTGACCAGGTTACCGGATTTCTAGGCGGTATAAATTGGGCACTGCTTGTTGCTAGGATTTGCCAGCTTTATCCTAATGCAGCTCCTAGCATGTTGGTCTCTCGGTTTTTCAGAGTCTACAGTTTGTGGCGCTGGCCAAACCCAGTTTTGCTGTGTCCAATAAATGAAGGATCTCTAGGGCTGGCCTATTGGGATCCTCGGAGGAATTTCAAAGATAGGCAGCATCTAATGCCGATAATAACTCCAGCATACCCCTGCATGAATTCGAGTTACAATGTTTCAACGAGTACCTTGCGTGTCATGATGGAAGAATTCCTTAGAGGGAATGAAATTTGTGAGGTATTTATGTGTGCTCAGTTAATGGGGGTTTACTGCTATTTCTATTCTACTGAATGCAATCATTTTGATCTGCAGGTTTTATCTTCTTATTGGTTCTATTAATTGAACCCATTTAGTTTCTATTATCTAATACAACGTCAAAAACAAAACTATGATTTAGGAATGTTTCTCAATCATGTTTTTGAATTGAGGTGTGGCATTCTGTGGGAGTACCATCTTTGGTTTAGTAGAAGCATTTGCTCAACTGTCTTTATCACATGATAAATCACCTTGTGCTTACTTTAGTTTCAGTGTTCCATGTTTTCGTTGCTTAATGCATGTCATAATTGTTGTAGTTTGGTAGAGTCGGATTGAAGTAGCCTGCAATTATGTAGCTCCATTTGATTCAGAATTTTCCTTAATGACTATATTTACCTTACGTCTCTTACATCCCTGGCAACAAGGGTGGCATAAATTAGAGCTATATATGTCATTCACTCTCTCTCTATTTTTATTTAATATACAAAATACAAGTAAAATTACCAGTTTCAAAAAAAGAACAAAAAAAATATTCAAAGTAGGCATAATATCCCAAATGTGATGCCTATGGAATGCTACATCTTAACCCTAACACCCGAGATAGTAGCAGCAGAATTTAACTTGGTGAGTATGCTTGATTCTAATAAACCTTGGGAGAAACTAAGCTCCGCTATTGAGACAAATGTCTACAGTTATATAGTCTTAGTATTTTAGTCTTGATTCATACCCCAGTTGAATTGTAAGCATTCAACTGTAGTCTCTAGTGCATACTGCAATCTAGGAAGGGGCGTTCTTACCCCCTAGAAAATTTTAAACAGCCCTTCCTATACATATAAGTAAAATTAGAATTCGTGTCATATGAAGGTTAGAAGCTTTGCTGTCACCAAAGATTACTTCATCTCAGCTCTTTACTGAATTTCATTCAGTTTTTGCTCAATTGATGTTTGCATTTTCCATAATTTAAGGCTTAAATGTTTGCTTTGGAGGTTCAAGCATGTGTGTATATTGAATTTGGTGTTCATGGTTATTGTTACCATTCTTTCAAAGAAAGAATTTGGTGCTCATGGTTAAAATACTTGATCTCCTAATGTCTTTTTAGACTGTTCATTTGATTTTTGTGGCACTGATGCTCTACAGTTGTGACTTCTATTCTAATCCTATTGCTGTTATCTTCCAATTGTTATTCCTATTTTAATCAATTTTGAGGTTTTCTTTCACTCACTTACTTTTGTGTGTATACAGGCAATAGAAGCTAACAAAGCTAGCTGGGGAAGTCTATTTGAGCCTTTCCCTTTCTTTGAAGCCTATAAAAACTACTTGCGAATAGACATAGCTACAGAAAGTGACGATGACATGAGGCAATGGAAAGGATGGGTTGAATCTAGGATACGCCTGCTTACTCTAAAGGTGATGTTTCTTTTCTTCTGCTTCACATTTTGATGGCTTCAGCTCAACTGCTTCACCAAAGGAACTGATTGTTGAAGTTTCCTTTCTCTATTAATCCAGATTGAGAGAGACACAGTCGGTGTACTTCAGTGCCATCCACATCCGGGTGAATTCTCAGATAAATCTAAGCCATTTCACCATTCTTATTTTATGGGATTGCGCAGAAAACAAGGTGTTAATCCTCAACAAGGCGAACAATTTGATATAAGGTCAACAGTTGAGGATTTTAAGCGAGATGTATATGCATATTCTTTTTGGAAATCTAGCATGTGGATTCATGTGTGTCATGTAAGACGAAAGGATCTTCCTGACTTTGTCTTCTCGGGAGGAGTACGTCCTGCTCAGCCTGCAAAAAGTGAAAGCCGTTCAGGCTCAAGATCGCTTGGCTCTGCTAAAACAACATCTCCAGATGCTGCTTCTAGCAGAAAGAGAAAACATGACGAAGTTAATACAGGTTTTAGCCCAAAAGGCAGTGATGCCAGCTCACCAGGTGAAACTAGAGAGTTGAAACGCTTTGAAGCCGATATTGGTGATACTTCGAGTACTACGCTTGTTGATAACCAAGTTGAAGTTTCTATCAAAAGCACATTGCCTGTGCCTGCATCTGGTGCAGCTGTAACAGAGACAATAACAGTCGTGCAATCTGCAGAACTGACTGTGGGCCAGCAAAGTGGACCCCATGGTGTTGAAGATCTTGGGTATGACCTAGAGTTGACAAATGGAGTTGAGCATTTTGATGGGGCTAATGAGCTGCAGACAGAGCCCCCTACACCAGAGCAAATTGTTGGGGCAGCAACATCAGAGGAAAAGGACAGAATTGGTGGTTCTAGCAATAATGTCCTGCAAAGCGAGGGCTTGGAAGAACTTGAGGTTGTTTTCTAACTTCATAGACTTCAATTTTAATCCCAAACGTGTCGAATACTTGTCTTTTGAGATCCTGATTTTGTGCACCCTCAGTCTCTCCATACACAGTTGCATTATACAAATATCCTCACTTTTCAACTTTTTTGGCTGCATCATACCTAGACTATTTTTTGTGCGGATAATGTCTCTGACAGAGACCAACATAGTGTGCTTTTAGAATTTTAACAAACCAGTTGATTGTGCTTTTCTTTTATGTGACTTTTGTCCCTCTCTCGCACTCTTACTCAAGCTGTCATATTAGGAAAAATTATCTTATTCTTCTTGGCCCTAAATTATTAGTTCTGTTAGTCTTTTGGAATTGATTGTAAAAATTGGCAGCATTTTGTTGCTGTGATTTGTTGAAATCAAAAAGTGTCTCAGACTAAATTATTAGTACTGTTGGTCTTTTTGGATTCAAAGACATAAATTTGCTCAAATTTAGAAGCTTGATATGTTCAAAGTTGCTTTCCTGAATAAGTCTTTAGCTCATGTTTTCCTCCACCTCTTGTCTCCCTTTTTCATTTAGTCTTCGCACTGAAGAATATTTCAGGAGCTTTAATAAAGAGCTCTTTGTTAGACCACTCTATTTCTCTGTGACTCGATTGTATGCTTTAATAAGCTTGCCTGCTACATCATATGAGTAAATGTTGTATGCAAACTTCTAATCTTTTGCCTCTTTCTCCTTTCCCCTTAAAGCCGATTGAGCCAGCACCGTCCTCCAGCATTGCATCTGCTGCATTTGTGGTTCCTCAGAAGCCTCTCATTAGGTATTGTATCTACTACTACTACTACCAAATTGAATGAGTGAATTTTTCTAGAGGCGCATTTAGATTTGTGATCTATGCACTTTTTTGCAGGTTCAATTTTACTTCTTTGCGGAAAACAACTGAGAGCACATGAAGAAATGTGCAGTGACCAGATGCTGGAGCTCGAAATACTCCTTTACATGAAGCATTGGAGCTATGTGAAAGACGCAGGACAAAAAAAAATGGAATAAAGAAAATAGAGAGCTGGAATCCAATTTTGGCTTGGAGGTGCAAGTACATCTTGCAATTTCTTAGGCTAAGCCATGAATGTTTTTAAAGCAAAAAAGAAAAAAAGATAAGAAGAAAAAAAGAAAGAACTGAATCCAATTTTGACTGAAATTGGATTTCTTGTAAATTATATCAGTTGTTTAATACTCAATACCTACCTTTCATTTGGACAAGAGACTCATCCTCATGTGCTTATTGTAAATTACATGGATAATATCTTATCTAAATAATATGTACTTGAATGTTATGGTTTGTGTAATTCAATTTTGGAAAAATTTAAGCAAAAATAATCATTTGCATGGTTAATATGTGGAATTTGGAAGTATTAGATAGGCTTTCGGAAACAGCCTCTCTACCTCTATGAGGTAATGGTGGTAAGATTTGCGTACG
Organism: Solanum lignicaule; assembly: GCA_029582545.1. Lineage (NCBI taxonomy): Eukaryota > Viridiplantae > Streptophyta > Magnoliopsida > Solanales > Solanaceae > Solanum > Solanum lignicaule. The sequence goes on from JAJOOF010011014.1 coordinate 4,559, forward strand.
CTCTACCCTCCCAGACTCCTTTTAGTGGGACTTCACAGGTATGATGATGTTGGAAGTATTAGATAGGCTTCTTGTGTACATCTTGCAGCCTATTGATGCTGCTAATCTTGTCATAAGACAACCTTTTCTTCTATGTTTTTGTGAACATGGATGTAAGTAGGTTGCTTTGTTTGGTTTAATAATTTGGTATTCGGAATTCATTCGTTTGATTGATTTAGAATTATGTCGAGTTTGCACACTAATTCTTTTGAGTTGATGGTCTATCATAAATAAGCTCTCTACCTCTCATAAGGTAAGGGTAAGATCTGCATACGTTTCATTTTTTAGATCTCATTTATGGGATAATGTCGCGAGGTTGAATATAGTTAAGTTTTGTTGTTGTATAGAGGAATTATAATCATTATATTAATCCCTTTAGTTGGAATAGTCAAGGATGGATAGATTCTAACCATTATATTAATTCTCTTAGTAAGCATACTTTGTATTGAATATGGAGATAATTGCATACTAATTACTCTTGTTGTTCGAAGATGTTCAATTTTTTCACTTTTTTCGAAATTAAATAAAGTGAATTTTGACTTGCGTTTAGGGATGGATTATTATCCATTTAGTTTGGAATCGTGCACCACTAATTTTATCCAAGTTTTGAATCGTTCGCTACTGATCTTCGGAAATTTCTATCATTAAATTTTTTTCTTTTCTTGACATGCGTTCTTAAACGTGACTTTTCGCCACTCGTACCAAAATAATTATCACATTTAGCTTATTGAGAGTTAACTTAACTCATTTTCAAAGCTAAATTTGATTAGATTAATTCAATAATTAAAATTAAGACTTAGCTATTCAAAAACTATATGAAAACTATTATAAGTTGCGATTTTGCTCATATCATCAATATCATTAAAAATACATCTTAACCATAATGGTCAAAATATTTAAGTCTTGGAAGGAATAGAATTTTAAGTTATTTTGGTGTACTTACTTTTTTTTGGTCTTTGAAAGAATAAGTAAACACACAAATAATTGGTGAAAAGTCATCATTAAGGGTTGAAATTCAAACATATTCATTCTTTCTTGTCTTAAATGGAGCATGTCCAATTCAGGTTGGTAAATTTAGGTATTTGCGTTCAATGGACCTGTCAATTTTGCACTTGGTATTTCATACCATTGGCTTTTTTTTTTGTTTGTCTTTGTATTGGTTTACGAGAAATTTGTATTGAAATCTCAATTAATTTGAATTAGTGTCGTATAAGGTGATCATCAAAAAAAATTTCAAATCCAAATACGAACTAGAAACCTCTAAATTAGGATGGAAGCAGAGGCATGGTCAAGTAGGGTCGAAGAGATTTGATTCATCTGAATTCTTTTCGACATAAAATTATATTATATATACATAGTTAAAATTAGTTGTGATGTATATATTAGTAGATGTTGAATTCTTATTTTAGCTTATATATATATTTTTTATTTTTTTTCCCCATATTTTAAATCCCTAAATAAATATTCTGATTCCACCAAATATTGTTAATCTCACCACAATTATTGGGGGGAGATTGTTTTGATTATTCATCTTTAAATTTTGTCATGAGCAAAATGCAGACAAAAGAGCAACAATCAATCAACTTTCCCAATGCTGAAATTCATCAATCATTTTCTCTCATGTTTTCTAAACTTAAAATGTCTTAATGATTCTAATTTGCTCGGACTTTCTAAAAATATTATTGCACTCTTGCCTCATTATTCAAAAGACATTCATTAATTTGGTGCTCCGTCCTTTCTCCTTTCTTCTTTTTGACACAGAGAGATTATTTGACTATTTATTAAATTAATTAGTTAAACAGGATAACAAATTGTTATTCCTCAAAAGTATTTGTTCGAAAAGTATCCTGAAAAAAAAAAGAATATTTCTCAAAATAAGTATATTTGAAAAGCTTAGTCGAACATGCTATAAATATTTTGTCAAATAAATTTTCAAAAGTTAATTTTCATGATCAAATTGAAAATCTTGGTGAATCTCTTAAGACAAATATATTTTTGAGGTAAATTATGTGACTTATAGGTCATGATTCAGACGATGGAAATGACCATTAATGTTGGTATTAAGATAGACTGTCTATATCATATCTCTTAAAATGTGATTCTTTCTCAAATCATTTATAAATACGAGATACTTTGAACACCAAACTTTCGATGCTTTATTTTGTGGTAAATATCCTTGTAGAAGGCAACAAGGAATTCTACTTCGATATGCAATCCCATGTGATAATAGTGACTAGTGTCTTTTTGTTTTTATTTGATTTAAATCTTACACATATCATTGAAAGTGATTTGACATTTTTGTACTTTTTCAAGGTCAAATTTGATTATTGGGCTTAATCTTTGACTTATATTCTTAATGGTGTTGTGGTTACCATCTTAAATTGTTGTTACTCTTTCCGTTTATATTAGTTGTTATGTTTCATGTCTTGAGAGTCAATTTATATGAAAACTTTTATTAACATTTTAAAATATATTTTTTCACCAACTTAACATGAAAAAAAGCTACAATTTATTTTATTTATTATATAATTTTTGAATATTTAAATTTTAAACATACATATGATTTGATCTAAATTAAATTTAACTTAAAAAAAAAATCAAAATGACTTTAAATAAAGGAAACATGACAAACTAATTTGGAACGAAAGAAGTATTTATTTATTTTGTTTATTTTTAATTCCCAACAAAGTGTGAATTCTCTAGAAATTTTGATTAATTTTGTTGTTTCATGTGCTTCTCCACATTAAAATGAAAATATTAGCTATATATGCCTACCTACCACTATCTTCACATTCTTTTTTAAGTATTAAAATAGAGTCAAATTGCCATTATGGTGTGATTTTATTTTTTATCTTTTATTAAAAAAGTTGACCTTAATCACACCACAATATGTGGATCATCATACAAGTGTACAGATGCCAATAATTTTTTATTTTTGAATTTAAGTTATATATACATACAATATAATATATAAAGTTTCCTAATTTAATTAGTAACTAATTTTTCTAGATATTCATTTTTTCATGTTATATTATATTATATGACAATATAGTAATATTTACTACAACAAAATATCGAGATAAATAATGTCATTATAAAAAGTTTTCACTAATATAAATAAATATAAATCACTATCATTTACAATTATCTTTAAAATCACTATCATTATCAACTCTAATTGAATTCTATCAAGATAGTGTCATTGACCTCCACATGTTCCAACTTAAACAATTGCAATTAACAAATCAAATTCCTATTATTCAAAAGATTAAGTGGAACAGGAAGTGATTAGGCATTTACAATTATTAAAATATTATATTAGAGTGTTTTGCTGTCAAATTTTCTAGAAATTTCTAATTAAGAACATTCTTGAACATTCAAAGTTAGTATAGGCTTTCCCCTCCCTAAGATATCCTCGAGTTTAAGTTATGTGCACAGTAATTATATAAAATATTTATCGTATCGTGAAAAAAACATTTTCTAAAATAATATACTTGTTACCGTAAACTTGATATGGTAACTTGAAAGATAACCTTAAACGTGTTGTTTCAATCACATCTTTATTATTGCTGGTGTAACGAGGTTTTAATTTTTTTCAGGACACGATCCTAACCAGATTCAATCATCTATAATTGATTAAATTGCAATAATAACATAATTTTTAACACTATCAATCCATATAATCTAAATTTAATCTCATGATTATTAAAAAAAAATAAAATCCAATTTTAATATTCATGTCTTTTTGCTTAATTAACTATTGTGACTTCTTTACCTGTTTTAGGAGTTTCTAGAGATAATAATAGTTGTTGAATCTGATATTATTCTGCTGTACTTATGCCTAACTTTGAACAACCATTATTAATTTAGTATAATATAGCATGTTAGAACTTGTACTAGACTCATTAAAATAATGTTTAACTTGCTAATTAAGGACCACTAATATGAGGCTAAACTGCACAGATGATGACCTAATTTTGAGATTATTATTTAAGTCATATCGATAGCGCGTAAAAAAATTGCAAAGTCTACCTAGATATTTTAAAATAATTTAATATGCGGTATTAAAACTTTTATATTATTGAAATTCAATTTAGCTAAAGTTTAGTGATTTTGCTTGAACTTCAAGTATACATGATTGAAGTTCGACCATTTTTACACGAACTTAATTCTAACAGAAACATTTTATTCGAAACTTGGTTTTGTCAAACTTATTTTCAAACACCATATATCTCAAGTTTTTAAAGAATTGTTAACATTATAACATATAATTTTTTTAATACAAACATGGTTAACTTTTTGAGTATAAAAAATAATACCTCCTTCGTTATTTAGTTATTTAATTCTTTTTTTACTTTTTGAATGAGATAGTAAACTTCCTTAAATCTTCAATTAAAGACAATATCATATTTAGTGTAGTCTTAAAGAGTTTAGGGAAGGTTGGGGGTGTACACGACTGTATTCTTATTCGATAACGATAACTAAAACACATCAAAATCTAATCAAGTATTGAAGGGAAATATAATATCATACTAAATATAAAGGAGAAAGAGAATAAATAACAACACATGAATAATTCGATACTCGAAATATAAGAAGGACAGGAGCGAAGAAAATGATAGAGTAATAATAAATCGAAGACTAAGATTACTAGAGTAACAATTTTTTATTTTGGTTTTCCATCCGGTATTCGCTATCTACATTGGAGTCCGACTATATCCAGATTCGCGCCGGAAAGTCCTACATTGTCGGTAAAGCGCTCCTAAGTCTTAACAAAGGCGATTCTGTACCCAGCGGACTCGAACTCGAGACCTCTGATTAATAATAAAAGACTAAAAAAGTACTTACCATTCCATCACAGAGTAATAAATTAAAGGCAAACAATGAAGTATAATAGGTCAATATATGCATTTTCAAAATGTGAAAAATAATGTTTATGGATAATTATATTCCATAAATTATTTTTTTTTTTTTTTGTATATCAAGTGGTTTTTTTTAAAGGTGATTAATAGTGCAGTCGGTGGATATGCAAATCTTCATAGAACTTTGACAATTAATATTCTTCTCCCTAATAAACTATACCATAACATTAATTAATCATAATTAATTAATTAATTAGTTCTCTTGGTTCTCTTTACTCAGTTTCAGTTCATCAATTATTTTAATTTTTATTTATATATTGTGTGGTTGATCCAAAAACAGCCGACTTAGTCTTTTGTTTAATTAATTAATTAGTAATGGGACATTTTTTTATTATCAATAAATTAATAAATAAATTTAATGGGACATTTTTATCCACCTTTTTTTCTGTGAAATAAATAAATAGAATATTGATTTGACACCCACAAAACAACATGTTTTTGCCTTAGCCAAAAATAAAAAGAAAATTGTAGAAAGAAGGAAGAAATTACACATTACAAATTTACAATCTAGTGATCTACTATTTTATTTATTTATTTTTTTTTGAAAAAAATCACAATTTTTATGTCCAAACGCTTGCTAATAAAAGTTGTACATGTGTATAAAGCATGCCACATTAAGATTATAGTAATTCTATTAATATTGACTCAATATCATAATTCGATAAATATTAACTCAATTTATATTATTATCTTAGATAATAATTTGATATTTTATTTAAAAAATATATAATCAAACATTAATTCGAGGCTAACGTCATTCAAAAAAATAATTTTTAAGAGTTATATTTGCATGATTTTTAAAAATAAAGACAAAATCTAAATAGAGACTTGAAAAAGAGATATTTGTAAGATACATTATATCTTTAAATCACAAACATTAATTTTTTTTGATTTTTTTCTTTTTAATTTATAAATATTAAATTATATCACATAAATTAAAAGTTACAAAACAATATTTTGTAAAGGAAGTTGACTCTAGAATTGTTCTCTTTACAACATATTCACGATCCAACTCACTAATTTCATCACTTTTAGTTGATGGAATATTTGGTTAAGGATGTTACTATTGGGTACTATTAAATATTATAATATAAAAAAATTTCCTCATTTATTTGTGTGGACAGACTAAAAATCAAATCTTTGTAAAAAGCAAAAAGCAAAAAACTAAGATACGTACGTTTGTAAATAGAGAATACAGCTGGTGGTGTTTGGTTGAGAATCTTCAAAAAAATAATAATAGAATAATGGAATATTATTCTTCGTATTTATGGATAAAATTATTCGATATTTATATGAATAAATTTATTTGATACTTCTATGAACGAGAAATAATATATATTGCTTATATTTTGATGGGAAATATTTTATTTGTCTCAATTTAAGTGATGTAGTTTGATTAGATATAAATTTGAGAAACAAAGAACTTTTTGTTTGAATTTTGTAATCTTAAATTAAATATGTATATGATCTTTTAAATCTTGCGATTTTAAACTTGTTAAGTAGAATATTGAAATTTAAAAACTTACAAAATATAATAAGTAATAACATTCTTTTTAGGACATACTAAATAAAAAAAATACGCTTAAATTAAAACAAAGAGAATAACATACATTGTCTAATTATGGGAGATAACATATACTGCCTAGACCTTATAGTGGCAAAACATGTATCACCTAATGAAATCTTAGAGTTGCTCGATATTTATATTGGTAAATAGTAACAAATATTTAATAATGAGAAATATCATGTATTGGTGAAAGATAACAAATTTCAATAAGATAATTGAAGTCTGAACAAACTAATTTAGAAATCAAAGTTATATACTTTTGCTATTCATTTTTACTTGTCCATTATTCTAAAAATAGATTTTCAGTTTTAGTTGCACTTTTTACATATCAAGAGAAAATATTTTTTTTTTCTTGTTTTACCCTCAACATTAATTACTTATTTCTCAAATCATTTTTCAAAACCTAAGACTATATATCAATTAATATGCATATGATAATAAACTACTCATATTAATCGTTATATCTTAAGAAATCTGCAAAATCAATGTAAATAAATAGACATAACGAACACATGAACAAAATAACTTTTTTTTTTTCTTCTGTTTTACTCTCAATATTAGTTACTTATTTATCAAATCATTTTTTAAGACCTAAGACTATATATCTACTTGTAACAAACTATTTATATTAATTGTTATATATTAAGAAATCTACAAAATTCAGTGTGAACAAGTAAACGTGAACGGATAGACTAACTTCACCAACGTAACCAACCACCCCCTCTCATCCCACAATCCACCTCCACCCCCAACCCCCCAACCAATCAAGTCCCACAAAATAACACTATATATATATCCACTCATCCTTTTTCATTTGAAAGAAAGAAAAAAGTGTTAAGCAAATTCTAAAACCATAATAATAGTATTATCCCAAAATATGGGATTACAAAACCAGCTTAGTGACATTTCTACTGAATCAATTCCAATATTAATGATAACCCTTTTTGCTAATTCTCTTAATTATCTCCGTTCCTTAATCTACACTTTCCTTCAATTTTTTGGCATCTCTTCTTCCCGATTTACCCCTCATCAAATCGACGATTCGTTCTGCGAAGCGGTCGGGTCCGGTTTAACCGGTGTTATTTTCCTCGCCGATCAGCTTAATCTGAACCGGTTGTTATCTTATCATCATCAACAGCAAAAGGATGAAAAAACCTGTTCCGGTTCGAGTACCTGTGTGGTTTGCTTGAACCGGTTGGGTGATGGTGACCGGGTGCGCAAGTTAGCATGCCGGCACGTGTTTCACACGGAGTGTTTAGATGGGTGGTTCAATACGCTAAATTTCAACTGTCCACTTTGCCGGTCGACTTCGGTCTCCGGCGAGCGCGTGGTGAGAGCGCGGCGGCGCGTTGCTGGTGATTTACTAGCTTGGTTCTCGTTGAACTGAGTGTTAATGGTCGACGATGAAAATTAGACTTTTTTTTCTCTCTTTTTATTTTTCTTTTCACTTTTGTGGAAATACTTTTAGTTTTTCATTTTTTAGGAAATTAATATTTTTTTCCTTTTTGTTTTTGAAGGGCATTGATAAGAAGCTCTTTTGTAGCACTTGATAATGATGTAAAAAGGTTTTGTTTTTGTTAGTATTACTACATCTTAATATGATTTCCTTTTTCATTTCTTTTTAACTTTCGAGTTTGAGCTTTACTCGAGCTTAGTCAATCAGCTTCATGATTTTGCATAGTTTTCACCATTTTCTTTTAGAAAAATAACCTTTCGCTATCTAGGCTTCCTCGATGGAATGGTCCCATGGGCCTCTTCTTCCTAGAAGGTCATGCCCTAAAAAATGGGCTATTTCTCCTTTTGGTAATTACTTTCTTCATTCATTTTTACTTTATTTTTGGAGATAGACATGCTCATTAAGAAATAGTGATTGACATGATTATTTATCATATTATCTCTATTAGTATTAGGTGTAGTAAAACAATTTGGAGAAGAAGTAATTAATGCTAAAGCTAAGACATGAAAATATATATTTTATCTTTTGTTGATATATTAAAAATGAATAATCTTATCAAAATTTTGAAATAGTGGACAAGTAAAAAAGTGAACAGAGGAAGTAAATAAAAGTTGTAATTTTGCTAATTCAATTGAGTTATTAAATTGTTGAAACCTTTTGGTAATGAACTCTTTCTTTAACATATTTAATCAAGATAAAGACTTTAATTTGAAACACAATATTCTACTTCAATGATGAGGAGATCGAGAGTTGGTGCTGTAGACAAACAAATTGATTATATGTGGGTTATCTTAAGAGTCAAGTTGCATGTTTCTGGTGCACAATCTTATCAAATGGATTTTGAATATGTACATAACCAAGTACATGACTATTTTCTAATATTACCTCTAATGGTTGCTGCATTGCTTCATCATATATTTTTTCTTAATCTTAGTCTTATTTGTAGGACGATACTGAATATGTTGATGTTGTACTTATATCTTAAGCTATCTAAGTTGATGCGAGTTCTCCTTCAAATTGCAAGGACAACCACAATGATGATATATGATTAGTACTTAAAAACCATTAAGTATAATTTTATTTTAACAAGGTAATGAATAGTGATGAAACCTAATCAACATTTGAATTACAATCAAAGGCATATGGTTGGAGGAATTAATCATTCATTACTAAAGGAGTCTTTATCTAGGCATTGGAAGAGACAAAACAAACAAAACACTTCCATAGAAGTATCATTATGTATCAACAAATGTACCACATTAACACGTAAACAGAATTACAAGAAAATAATTTGCCCTTTTACCATTTCACCTTGTATGCAATCAAGCCACTCTCTTTATGGTCACAATTCACAACCATCCTGCTCTCTTGAGTACTTGTGATGCAATTATTCTTTTACTTACAGAGTCAATTTAATTCTCAATGTGCATTCATTCAATTATTTTACTTTGTTATAAACACATCTTTCAATTTAAGCTTCAAATTATTACTATTAGTTTGATCTCATTTTACTGTTGAGTGATCTCATGAGTTTCTCCTGGTCAGTAAGACTGTGGCGGAAATGGCAGCGATGACCGTAAGGACAAGGATCACCATTAAGGACCATACGGCATACCTCAGTCTTGTAGCGTGGGTGGCGTAGGACAGGACGAAGCTCTTCAATGCCATGAGCAAATTGGCAGTTGTCTCCATATGGACATGCCCCTGTTTCTTGCCATTTGTTGCACAGTTCAGTCTTGAACATGCCCTGATTGTAAACATCTAATTCAAGTGGTTCCTCTTCCTTCTTGCTTCCTCCTTTCACATATACCCTTTGCTGAGTTATCACCACAAAAAACATGTGATTTAGGCCTTGAACAAATTAATACCATGTCAATTTTCTTGGGCTGAAAATGTGATTCTAAACAATTTCAACAGGGTAAAAAGTTCAAGAACACAAGTAAATAGATGCACTTTGTGGTATGCTTATCTTTATGATATAGCCTAGAAAACTTATTGGCTAGATAGAAGGTAAGCATTCCTTTTTATTCAAATTTTGTTAATGCAATGTAACCATCTACAACAACAACAAACCCAGTGTAATCCTACAAAGCAGGGTCTGAGAAGGTAGAATGTACGCAGATCTTACTACTATATTAAAGTGGAATCTTTGTCTATGGGCATAATGTATTTGTACTATATGTTGAATACTTTCCCTTTCTTTCTTTTATTTGAGTTGAGGGTCTATTAGAAACGAATTCTATCTTTACGATATAAAGTTAGATTTGTGTACACATTTGCCTTCCAAACTACACTCGTGATTTGAATTTGGTATTATTGTTAGCTCACTATATGAATCATCAATAAGGTTGCAATATAGAAGAAATATGTACCGCTGTGTTGACTGATGATGATTTGGTCCGATTATGTGGCCTACTTCCACCACCAGCATGATTTGTTTTCAAGTAACCATTAGAACGTACTGAAATACTCTTGGGTAATAGTACCCGATCCACTCCATCTGCCCGACCCGAGTCCATCACGCTAGTTGGGCTTAGATGACGATCCGCAACTACGTCTTCCCATGAATGCCCATCACTGGATGTTTCCTCTTCATGTCCAACACCAACATGCATCCTCCTCAGCCCATTATCCAGGCCCAAACCCGATGAAGGCCCATAATCCGAAGAAGCTTTCAGCAGCAAGGACAGTCGATTGTTCAAATTGAAATTCACCATTTTCAAATTGATGTTCTCTTGACGAAGAGCTAGAGTTTTCTTCTCTGTTTCAAGGAGCTGAGATAACACTCTGTTGTGACGATCCATTAGATCTTGTTGATAATGCTGGTCGATAAGCAATTGAGAGCTGTGATTTTGACGGAATCGAGGTGTTAGGACCGGCGTCACTGTAGTCTCTGTTGACGGTTGACTGTCGTCGAGTAACAGTCCGGTAGGTGGGAACAACATCGATGAGTAGAGTGAGGTTAGATTGAAGGCGGTAGGCTGGCTGAGTACCGACGGCGATGGCAGTCCGTTGTCGTAGCTGAACGCGCCTCCGCGGCCGGCGGTTGACATTTCCCTCTGCATTCTCGTCTGCTTCAAAATCAACGTGTTTCGTTACACGCTGATTTTGTGCAAGTTGCTGCAGATGTAAAACGTAGAAAACGTTTAAATTCAGTTCTTCGAAAATAAGCAATTCGTTTTCTATGTACAAGCATTTGAATATGAAAAAATCAGTAAAAAGTCCTCTCTTTTTTCTACTGAAACTCAGAGTGAAACTGATTTCACAATTCGTATTCTACATACTAATCGAAACAAATTCAACCGGTTGTTTTCGTTCTAATTTTGTAAAAATCGCATCAATTCGATGACAACAATCAGAACAGAGATTCAACAAAATGCTTCGAAATTTCTCTTTTACTTCTCATTACACAGTAAACAAAAACTCAAACGTACTTCTAAAAGTTGCTATGAAAGTTAACAATACTTCACTGTTCTGATGTAAACAGAGCAAATCATTTCAATTTTAAACAGTTCTTCCTCCTATATATGCGCGAACATGGATGAATATTCACGATCATTCTATTACTCAGACTCTCTAAAAGTTCTCACTTTTCTAGCAAGTTCGAATAAACAGAAATTACATAGAACCTGGATCTATCATCGTAGCGAAAAATGAAATCAGGAGCAAATAAGCACACAGAATCGAGCACGAAAACACGTAACTGAAATCTACAAACATTCAGAATCAGAAATTCAAGCAGAAGATTGAAGAAGATACCTGATGAAACAGCAACGAGCAGCTTGAAGTGAGCTGCGAATACTGATTATTCTTCCACCAATTCTTCTAGAGAGAGAAAGAGTAAAATCATAGAGAGAGAAATTATGAGCTCTGCTATAATGGAAGATGAAAGAGCTTCACATATATATATATACACTTGTAAGATAGATTTCTCTTGATCACTGATCAGAGACAGGGAGGGGTAGTTTGGGTAAAAAGAAAATAGTAACCGTTTTTAGTGTATGTATAGCTCTGTTTCTGGTAACTGTAACAGAATCGTAATTTAGTTATTTGATACTATTTGCCCTTGAAATCAGTTTACATGTAGCAAGTTTCCGAGGGTATTAACGTCATTTCATTAACCTAACTCTAATGAACTCAGGGATATGAAGTGGAAATCGAATTGATCTATAGCGGGAATATATATTCGAATATTTGTGGTTTATATTACTGGCTTGACTTATTTAAATTTGCACTGGGTAGATCAATAGAGGGGTAAAATACACCATATATGTTTGATTTATCTGAATTCACACTGAGTAGACCAATATAAGGATAAAACGTTCTTATTGGCTTGATTTATCTGCCCGTTTGTACCGGACAAACCAATAAAGGACAAAAGGTTTACTACTTGCTTGATTCGGATAAACCAATAAAGGTTAAAAGGTTTATTACTTGCTTGATTTATTTGTATTTGCATCGGGTAGATCAATAAAGAGGTCAAAGGATCCCAACATAAAATTTATCTATTTATCAGGATTTGAACTCGAAATCTCTAGTTAATTAAGGGATGAGGGCATTGGCCATCCTACTCCATTCCTTTCGTTTATATACTTTAAGTGCGATTGCTATAATATATACTTCCTCAACCAATTTAAGATACATAGATTTAAGAAGATCATTGCTTACTCCTCAATAGCTCATATGAATCTGATGACTATTTGTATGTTTGATCGGGCGTCAACCATTATTTTGAGTATTTTCAAGATATATTCATTTGGATTACTATTTATTTTGCTGACTATATCGTTTGTTAGAAATGTAAATACTAATAGTGTACATACCAATGTTTATGTTCTTTCTATTTTTCTTTACATCACACTACTTTAAGTTATAATCCTTTCCTCCAACCTGCTAACGCGAAATGCTTTAGGCATCGAACTGCCTGTTATGTAAACAAAGGAAGGCAACTTGTACTATGTTTTGTTTTCAAGAAGTGATCAAATTCAAGAACTTTATGTAGTTTGATTTGATTTTATTAAGTTATTTGAAGAATCATATATCCTAGTAATTGGATCTACAAGTAGTTAGCCTAATAAAATTGAGTTTCAAAAGTTTACCAACTCTATTTTTGGATAGAGATGAAGTTCCAATTGATGAATTTGTGTTCTTTTCCCTTCTAAATTTGGGTAATTTTTTTTTTGTGTGGGGGTGGGGTGGGGGAGGCTTATGAGTATAAAACTAAATTAATTTATCTATATTCTTACTTTGTGACAATTATATGATACATTACAAGAATTAGAAATTGTTAGAGTAAAGTACATCTTTTACTGGAAAGAGATAATGATTGAAGTTGATGAAAAAGGTGTAAGCTACAAGTTAGTGCAAGTACATTAGTTCATTACATTCTTGAATCTGAAATGTGATCATTTGATTCTTTGAATCAATACTTGAATATATTAAGGTCTAAGGTAGATAATTAGTTAGCAACTTAGCATATTGTTAAGGCTTTTATATAGAAAGTTACTTATTTCCCCCCCTCCCTATAATCATATATCATATATATATAAAATGGAAATTTAGGCCCGCCTCGTGGTGCCATCACAAACCAAAATTTTCTTTTAATTTATTTATTTCCAAAAATAGCCTTTTTTTTTAATGAAAAGTTGCAACTTTCATGAAGAGTTATGACTTTTATGAAAAGTTATGTCTTTTATGAAAAGTTGCGACTTTAATGAAGAGTTGCGACTTTTATGAAAAGTTGCGACTTTAATGAAGAGTTGCGACTTTTATGAAAAATTGCGACTTTAATGAAGAGTTGCGACTTTTATGAAAAATTGCGACTTTTATGAAAGGTTGTGACCTTTCCGAAAGGTTGCAACTTTTCCGAATAGTTGTAACCTTTCCGATAAGGCACAATAAACATTTGTTCACACTACCCTTTGTTGTCTATAAATAGAGGGATTTTCTTTCATTTTAAAACAGCGAAAAATCCTAACGTCTTCTTCTTCACAATTAAATATTTATGTACTTTGCTCCTGTTGAGTGACTCACTGACACAATTACTTATGTTACAGATCCTGATATATATTTTTACAGTCATTAATTTATGTTTATGTTATTGAGGATAAATGATAAGATGTACTCCTTTACATTATTAATGTTTGTTACTACGTAATCTTGTATGTAAGATAATATAGTGTTTTAGTTTTAATGACTGATAGGTTTTAAGTATTATTTTATAAATTCCGTTATATTAAATGCCTGCGCGAAGCACGGGTAATTTTACTAGTTACCTAATAAGTGATTAGATCGTGTAAATATTTTCTTTCACTGTCAACTTATACAAAGTAATTAATTTAGCATGAAAATGACTCATGCCAGTTAATCGTGCAAAGTGTGAATACTACTAATTAAAGTATAAATTTTCAGCAGTATCCCTTGTAAAATGGCTTATTGGTAACATTTCAGACGATTTTTCATAGAAAATCTCATGTTTTTCCTTGTGCTTAAGTAGAGATTGCTATAAATTCATATCTTTTAGTAATAAATTATTACTAGACAATTTATGCAAAGTACAATCCATCATAAAATTTTACTAACAAGCAACAATAGTAGAAAATAATAATTAATCTTTAATTAGGTGATTTATAATGTCACACCCATCACTATCACTTATAATGCCTTGTTACTTAATCATCAACTTAATAATCCATAATAAAGGGAAAGAAGATTTAAAACTTCCATTCAATTATTATCTAAATTATTTCACAGTTAAGAAACTTTAGAAGGACAATAAATAGGGTCCCATCATTTATCTGCTTTTTACTTCACAAAATCAAATTTAACATGTTTTTCTCCATTATTTTCTTAAATTAAAAATAATAAGATTTGGTTACAACAAAATTCTCATTATAGCTTGCTGTTAGGGAAGACTATATGTTGATTGCTTGTGTTTGCTTGTTATAGAAGATTATCAAGATTGTTGTTTGGTGGTTTTGTTTTACCAATTATTTAAAAAAAAAATTAATTTATATACACTAATAAATTAATAATATTGTACATTACTATTTACATTATCAATATATTTTAACCTGTCGTAACAAGTTACACGTCTTATTTTCCTGGTTATTGCATTTAGTTATCTTTAATTTATAAGACATTTAAACAGATGTATAAGTTAAACTCTTTCTCTTTTGGTTGTTATGGAAGATTATCAAAAATGATGTTTGTGGTTTTAGTTTTCCAAATTCTTTTTGGACTTTAACTTATGTTAAAGATATTATATTATCACTATATTTTAACTTGTTATAACTGGTTTAATTTAGGTTACTAATCTTACTTTTTATATACGATTTCTTCAGTTTTATTTTACGAGCCCTGACAATGCAAAAAATCATTTTACACTATCAATGCATAATAGCTAAACTCATTTCTTTTTGAGTTTAACTGTTATACACCGTTAGATTATTCAAATGATATTTACAAATAAGCTTTCTAGAAAAATAATATTTGAAATCTTTAAAATGAAATATATTTCTTGCTATAACAAATAAAAATAATATGATAATATAAAAACTATTTATATTCTAACATGTATATCACTTAAATACTTTGTCCTCTAAAGAGTCATGACATAAAGAGGTGGTTAAAGAGATTTGCCATTTAAGAAGGAAACAATGATTTTCTTTAGGGGAAAAAAGAAGTTTGCTTCTTTATCACAACTTTTAACTAACTAACTATTAATTTTATTTTCAATTTTTTCATATCTCTCCAATTACAATTTAATTTGAATCATGTGTTGTTTGGTGTAAATAAAGCCAATATGATGCCACTTTCAACCTCCAACTTACACATATTTTCTTTTTAAGTAATTGTCAAGGTTGTTAAGCTAGCTATCACACATATAATATTATTATATAGTTTTGACTTCCTTTTCATTACACTTTGCAATTTTCACACACATTGGCCCTACCATACAAACACAAATATTACTCAATGAGGCTAATTTCAACTCGTGTACATATATATATATTGTTTACTTCCTTTAGTTTTATCCCGAAACTATTATTATTTGTATTTTTTTTTTATCTGAACTATATATCACCATCTATTAAAATAGATTTTGAAGTTGAATATTAGTGGTTGCCTTTTACTAATTTATCTATCACTATGTACTCAACTAGATGTATGTTATAACATAGATGGTGATGATTCAGGTAGAAAAAGTGAATGTACAACTGATAGTTAAAACGTAAAACTCACAAAAATGTGATAATTCAAACATATTTTTGATCGTTAACTCTTAACAAAAACATACTTGATATCACCTATTACGTGCACCTTGACTATTCCACTAGTTAATTACGTGTTTCCTCCTATCAACATATATAGGTACCAATAAACTTAGGTAGATGGGGATTTTTTTTCCACACAAACTGACTCAAACATTGCCGATATTTAAAAAAATAATCGAAAGAAGTTGTTGCTTTCATGCTATCCATTTTAGGCTCGTAGAATCAATTGAAAATATTATGTGTTAATTCTACTATAACGGTATTGAATATTGATACTTCCATGACATT
>JAJOOF010011015.1:0-29081 GCA_029582545.1 Solanum lignicaule
GAGAGAGACGAGTGAGAGAGCGAGATCTGGGAGAGTGGCGAGCGAGATCTGGGAGAGGGGAGAGAGGGGAACGAAAATATATGTATATATACAATTTTTTCTCGCTTTATACAAACACAAACACACTTTATACACTTGCGTTTGTATAAAAAATGAGAGAGACGAGGGAGAGAACGAGAGTGGCGAGCGAGATTCACCAGGAGAGGTGAAATAGCAACAGTTTGCTATGAGGTACAATTAAATCAAACTATATTTATAGCATTTAATTTGAATTAATAGTTTGCTATTATATACAATTTTCCCTTCTTTTTTTGATTTTTCTTCCGATGTTTAGTATCCGCATTGAAGTTCGACTATACATAAGGCCTCATTCAGGAAAAAACGCTCTTTACTAAGAACTTTTTTTCATACTCAGAATTTAAACTCGAGACCTCTGATTAAGGAAAGAGCGGTAGAACTGATGGTTGACATCACAACAGTAAAAAAAATCTTTTGTCCAAATAGTAATTCCATTAACAAGCAAATGTAATCAATGAAAAATCAAGAATCAAAATATATGATTGGCTGCAAAATATAGATTATAGTAAAACAATAAAAAAAAATTAAACTAAAAATGACATTTTCTACCAGTTGGGGATGAATACTGTTAACAGCACAGAAAAACATAGGTGACCAGCTCACTACACAACAATTAGTAGTATCTAGTTGATGGTATTATTTCAATGACATAATGCTGCTGCACAAATTCTGACAGAATACAGAGAACACTACAGAAGCTGCACAACACAAAACACTGATGGTGTATTTCTCAAACCGATAAGTCAGTAGTTTATACATGAAACTTACTCTCTCAATAATTTAGGTATGAAACTATATAAAAAAAATATAATTTAGATGTGTTTTTGACACTTACCTCTAAAGAAAAATAAAGTAAATGGTTGTGGAGGAAGTCAATTGTGTCTATAATATGAGTTAAAAAGCAAAAGTAAGAACTAACAAACAATAAGCCGTCTTAGCTCAGTGGTAGAGCGCGTGGCTTTTAACCACGTGGTCGTGGGTTCGATCCCCACAGACGGCGGGAGTTAATTTTTTTCCTTTATTTTATTGTACTAAATAAACTCTAAACTTGTAAATTTACCTAATCATATAAAAAAAGTACAAGTAAACCATTTTATAATTAAAATTAAAAGTTATTTTTAGTATCGTAGGGGCAATCCGGTGGACAAATAATCTTGCATTAATGGTTGATCTCACGGCTCAAATTCTTGAACTATAGGCCACACAACAACTTTACTTTTATTCCAAGACTCATTTTAACTCTTACTTAACTCTTTGAATGGTAATAGTGTTAAATAAGAAAGAATATACGAGTATTAGTGAAGAATAATATCAGATTAAATGTTTAAAAAAATTAATTTGATTGAAATATAATACATTTATACCATGGAGGGTTAAAGTGAATTTGAATACACAAAACAATTAGAACTTATGAATGAAGATATTAGCACTTTCAAGTCTTTCAATAAGCAGGCGTAGTCAAACTTAACATTGATTGAAGCAAATGTTGGAAGGACCCAAAAAAACAAACAAAACACTTATCCTTGAATGACAGACATATTTTCAAGTGCTATATAGAGAATTACAAGCATTTTGGTATATCCTAGTATGCTCGTAATGAGCCGAGGGTCTATTGAAAACAATCTCTCTACCTCACTTCTGAGGTAAAGGTAAGGTCTGCGTACACTATACCCTCCTCAAAACCTCACTTTGTGGGAATACATTGGGTATGTTGTTGTTGTAGTAGTAGTAGTATGATCAATTTGAGCCAGTTATGACCATTTTCTTGGAAAAACAGGTTTCAACACCACTGCGAATTCTCTTTAAAATTCTTGTTGCAGAAACACTCTATGAGCAAATACTTAAACAACACTCCAATGTTAAGAGAGCCTTCGAAAAGTCTGTTTGTTGTCCTCTAAATAAATACACGAATGGTGGTATTTCTCATGAGTAACACTGCGGGGTAAGAAAAATAGTTCTTGAATTTAAAGGGAACGAACACAGATTACCTGTTGAGTTCGTGTATGTCATCAGGAAACATCTTTGATCACCTTAACTTCTGCTCCTTTCTCCTTTAATGTTCGTGCATAACTGCGCACATACAGAAGAATAAAACATGTTTTTGTGATGAAATGTTCATATCAAACATTGAACTAGGCAAGACATTCTAAGTTACTAGAATAGCTTTGAATGGATATAGCTTTAGTGGGTTTCAGATGTCTCCCGCAATGTAAAATAAACTAGATTCAGCTATTGATCAAGTCTAGCATCATTCATTAGGAAAACGAATCAACAACAACAACAACATACCCAGTGTAATCCCACAAGTGGGGTCTGGGGAGGGTGTGTGTACGCAGCCTTACCCCTTACCTTGTAAAGGTAGAGACTAGAGAGGTTGTTTCTAATAGACCCTCAGCTCAAGTAATTAGGAAAATGAATTATCGAACAAAATATTCACTAGTAAATCTATAGCAAATTGTGCAGTAAACTAAGAGATTTGGAAGAACATTCAGTTGGTGCCAAAACAGCACCCTTTTCTAGGACATTGTCTGCAAAGAAAATATCCATAGGTAGGGTGCCGGAGGATAAATATAGCGATTGCAAGAATATCCTAAATAAGAAGAGGTCTGACCCTGATAGCTCCTCAGAAATTATGAGTAAGAGGTTGAGAAAGTACTAAACAAACACCAAATATAGATCTGTATAAAAAGTTTCAGGAATTGGAACTATTTATGAAGCTCTTTTAACTGGAACTGATTCCTACACATAAAGAGGGCTCGAGGAAATTGGGACATGTTTTCTGTTTTGTCAGTTACAACTGAAGGAAGGATACACATAGTCTACAAATCAGTGAATCAGGATGTATACACTATATTTTAGTTACAAGTGAAGGATAATGCAATGTGTCTTCATCTGGACATGAGTGCATAAGGTTATAGCAAGAAGTTGATCTCCCCAACATATATGCTATGAGCGTGGTAAATGGATATGAAAATTCGAAATGTTATTCTCACAAGTAAACACCGAGCAGAACAGTCTGGATGATATAAATAATGGGTAAACAAACAAAGAACCTTTTCAGAGCATCAATATACAGGATTCTCAAAAAGAAAAGAGGCACTTACATATGGGACGTGAAATATCTAGCCAAACTCCATGAGGCCTGTGCAGATGACTCTACTTGATAGCAGGAACATCAGCAGGACTGCAGACTGCTACAGGCTTTGAAACAGATAAAAACCAGAAATATTCAAATTGGATTGATCAGAATAAGCAAGCAAATGAATAATACAAAATAAACACTTCATGCAAAATAGATACGAGTCTACAGCAAAATTAAGTCTTCCCAACAACAACATTATTGCCATTTAATGCAAGCAAGCTCTAAGAAAAGCTAGAGTTTCCATCATTAATGTGTGACACATTTCCACTATTAAATTAACAAGTAATCATTAGTCCAGAGAAAATTCAAAGAAATCCATGACACCATAATATCGAGATCTTCCATAATATCAGTCAAAATTTTAGTCATATTATCCATAGAATTACCTCAACACATTCACCAAAAGTATTACTCCCGTGCTTCCTCAGACAGACGATAAAATCATGGTATATCCATCACAAAGCCAAGGTTTACTTAGAAGATTAAAACAGTAAAGGCCAGGGAAGATCCTTCAGGGCACATCACAACAGGAACCTGTTGTTGCTTTGTCACACAAGTGTTGCACCAACAGTTAGACGTGAAATGAACAAAAGTAACAATGACTAACGAATACTAATTAGTACACAGGGTATTTTTCAATTATTAATATTTAATAAGACTATTTAAATGTAAGTAACAATGAAAAATTATTGATCTCCCCCAGTTTCAACAGGAAAGATGCACCGAGGGACCAACAACTGAATACAGTGAAGGGTGAATAAAATGTATTTCTTTCAACTAAAGATTCAACCAGGTAATCAGCTGCTGCAAACAAAGATAAATGAACTGCAGAAAAAGATTCTTGGACCAATTGGAGTCAGTTATACAGCACAGAAAATTAGTAGGTCAGCATATAACAAATACTACAAGGTGTACAACATGTGTATGAGCTTCTTGTTGAAGACAGGAGAACTCCCCTAGGCATCCCCAACTGACGAGATGACAAACCATTAACTCAACGTTTTTATAATACGAGGTTGCTGTTACTAAGAAGCTTCTGGCGTACATGAAGGTGCTATTTCAGAGAGCCTTTATAATGGAATAGTTTTATAACCAACAACAGAGTTTGAGACTGAAGGATACTACTAGAGATAGTACTTAATAAATGATGCCTAGATCTGGCAAAAGTTCAATACATTTGTATTTACAACAACAAAATTGTGAAAATTACATGAGAGGCTTGACCCACTTCACTAGAATCTACCTGCGTCAGTAGAGTATGAAGCAGCTTCTCTTTGAGAGAGTTCTCGTATAAAGTTTTATCTCTGTAGACCCTGCCCCATGGTGCAATCTCCTATCTTTTTTCAGAACGGTAAATATAATCATCTCCTATTGTAAAACCATAAATATTTTTAAAAGAGCTAGGCATCTTTACTATCAGGAGAGTCAGTATCAAGCACACCGATAACGGAAGATAGGGCTGAAGTCCACTCTTGCACGCCACTCTGAGGATCCTTTTTCCTCATAGATTCCAGCTTACTAATAGCCTCCTTTGGAACACCACATTTAAGAAGAACAATTCCAAGTGATTTGAATGTTGAATCATCAGGTTGGATGGCAGAAGAAAGCATTCCCTTGTAAGTCGCCAAAGCTTCTTTATACCTCCCATCAGTAGCACACAATCCAAGCACATTGTTGTAACTCAACAAGTCAGTCAGAAGTCCTAGTTCTTTCATTTTCCGGGCATTTTGAATGGCTTCCTTAAACATTCCATTTCTCCTGTACATGCACAGCATCATTGCATAAGAAAATTCATTTGCATTTCCCTTTTTCTTCAGGTGCTCAAAAATCTCTTCTGCTTGTTTAACCATAGAGCGCTCACTGTACAAGTCAATCATGCAATTTGAAGAATATACATCAAGCCCTTCCTCAAACGACTGAAGCATTTTATACGTTTCTTGTGCTTCTCTCAAATACCCAACCTTGGTGTATAGCTTAATTAAGGAAGTGTATATAACAGCATTTGCCTCTAAACCAGAGTTCCTCATTTCAACCAAGTATTTTGTAGCGTCTTTAACACTTCCCATGTCAGCAAAGGCATTTATCAGTACACCATAAACAACAACATCAGGCTTGATGCCAAACACAATCATTTCATCGAATAAGCTTACTGCCATTTCCAGCTGACCTACTTTAACAAAACTAGATATCACAGCACAATAAGGGATACAATCATCAACTAATCCCGCCTCCTTCATTTCCCTCACATAAGATGCTGCTTTCAGAGGCAGATCTGCACCAGCTAGCATTTGGATGAGTGAACTATAACTGCATTTATCAGGAGATAAGCCATGCTTCTCCATGCTATCGAACAAGTAGCACGCCTCGTTGTATTTCTTGCTAATTCCATACGCCTTGATCATTACATTGAACTCAAGAACAGTAAGCCTTTTTCCCTCACTACAACAATTAAAAGCTCTTTCAGCTTCCGAAATATGGCCACGTTCACCGTAGGCATCAATGTTGGCAGAATAACATTCAGAAGACATTTTTCCTGCAAGATGAAACCTCTGGAACCAGGACCATGACATTTCTACCATCCCAGCTTCTAGATACATCCTAGTCAAAGCTGACTGAGTGAATTCGTCAATCTGTAGATCTTTCTTATCCATCTCCAAAATGAGCTTCTCTGCTTCACTAACCATATTCCTTATAGAAAATGCATACAAAAGAGTGCGATAGGTCACTGCATCTGGCTCTAGAGAAGCATCTTTCATAATTTTAAAGTAGGTGGCAGCCATTTCTATGCTGTCATGCTTGGCGTGAAGGGAAATAAGAATATTGTATGTTCTTGTATCAGGATGACACTGAAGCCCCTCCATCTTTCTCATCAAGGAAGCAACTTCTTCCATTCGGCCATTATTACCACACATGTGAATCATTGTATTGAAAGTAACTGTTGTCGGCAGGATCCCTTCCCTCAGCATCTGGTGAAAAGTCTCGTATGCTTCTTTCACTTGTCCTGCCTTCCCATAAGTGTCAATTAAATTGTTATAGGTATGTGAGCTCAAACAAACACTTGAGCCCGAAGAACCATTGACCCTAATACCACTTCTTGGTCCACCATTTACACGTTCCTCCACTTGACATTTGCATAAAGACCACTTTTTCAAAAACTCTTCCGCTTTCTTAAACTCCCCCGCCATTTTATACATCTGAACAACAATTCCCATTGTCACCTCATCTGGTACCATACCTCGTTCATTCATCAACTTCAACCATTCCATTGCCTGCTCCCTACGCCCACCCTTGCTGTAGACATCAATCAGAGTCCCATAAGTTGAATTTATAGGCTCGAGTCTCCTTTCCCTCATTTCGCCCCAGAGTCTCTCAATCTCATCCCACCTCTGTGATTTTCCAAGAATCCTAAGTACAATATTATAATGTATAACATTCAATTCATGGCATCCTCTTCTCTTAAACCACTCAAAAATCTCCATTGCTCGTTGCCACTCCACCTGCTCCTTCAATATAATAGTCCTTTCTTTTTTAGTCAAACTCTTTTCCCATGGCTTTAATGCCTCATCCAAATTACTAACTGTCTCCAAAGCTTCCAGCATTACAGGAATACATCCTCCATATCTGGCCCATTTTTTCGAACCCTTAGTCTGTACTTTCTCCATCGCATTCCCCGAGCTCAATTGACCACCAACTTTTTTCTTATTCTCAGTTCTATCAACTGGTTTCCCAAAAACACCATTTTGGGTCTCCTTCACGTCATTGCACCATTTTGTCGAACAGTTGGTCGGCACCACATTTACCGAGCTCAATTTTCCATCAACTTTTTCCTCACTCTCAGTTCTATCAACTGGTTTTCTCAAGAAACCATTTTGGGTCTCCTTCACGTCATTGCGCCATTTTGTCGAACACTTGGTCTGCACCCCATTACTCCAGCTCGACCGACCATCAATTTTCTCCTCACTCTCAGTTTCATCAACTGGTTTACTCAAGAAACCATTTTGGGTCTTCAAAACACCATTTTTCCAAACACGGGTATGCGAGTTTTTCCCAGTTTGATAATCCAACTTCTCTTTTACATCATTACCATACCCAACACCCGGCCTGAATTTGACCCCAAGATTCTTGCTTTTCTCAATTCTTCCATTTGGGTCATTCAGTTTGTTCTGGTCCTTGTATTTCTTGGTGGGTGGGATTGAAATTCCTACATTGGGAGTGGGTTTAGTAGAGTTTAGTATATGGAAACAATTACTGGTGTCAACATACTGAAATTTCACATACATTTTTCTCAATCTTTCAGGTTAAGATATGAAGGAAGAAAAGCATTAGGAGCTGCAGAAGAAAATGGTGGAAAAGAAGGAAAATGTAAAGAAGACGAATGGGTAAGGAGGGAAAAATCAAGTCAGAATTGTGCCTATTTTTGGTTAAAGATTTATCACAAGCCGTTTTAGCTGTGTTTTTAACAACGAGGTCATGGGTTCGATCCCGACAGACGGCTGTTTTTAATTTGTTTTGGTACGAGTGTGTTTGACTAAGCTTATAAACTGGTTAAAAACACTTTTCGATTTATCTACATATTTAATAAAAAAAATTCAATTTTGGAATGAAATTTTTTTTGTACAAGATTTTTCGAATAAAAAGATAATTATTCATTTGTTTTATGTCTTTGACATACTGAATTTCTGCTATTTTTGATGTTACACTTGGAAGTTAGAAAGAGTCCTCAGCCTTTAAGTAGACTTTCAATACATTCAAGTACTTCATGGTTTGTGATGAAAAAAATACACTAATGAAGAAGTGCACTATGCATTTATTGCTCGGACTCTCCAAAAATGACACACAGCCAGGCATGTTGGATCCTTAAAAAATATATCTGACACGCACTTGGTGCATTTGTGAAGAGTCCGAGCAATATAGTTTCAAGTGCGGCATTAGATCATTACAAGCATTTTATCAGTTCAGTAGTCTGATCATTGATCAATTTGAGTAGACAGTTCTCATATTAACCATGAATCTCTTAACATTCTTGTTGCAGAAACACTGAGTTATCTGGCAATCTATGAGCAATACTTCTTAAACCACACTCCAATGTTAAGAAAGCTTTCAAAGTCTGTTCGCGGTCTGCCAAAAGAGTATATGTGTTAATGATCTCCTCAGGTAGGGGGGGATATTTAGTTCTCGAATTAGGGGAAGGAACACAATTACCTGTCAAGTTCATGTATGTCATCAGGAAACATCATCACCTTAACCTCTACGCCTTTCTCCTTCAATGCTCTTGCGTACTACACAGATACAGAAGAATGAAGAAATGTTTATATCAAACATCGAATCATGCAAGAACATACTAAGGTTCCTCCATCAAAATGAAATGAGATAGCTAGAGCACAAGATTATCAAATGAGCTGAATGATAGTTCCTTGAGAGTCTCAATTAATAGGAGAATGCATCATTCATGTTAGACTCGGATAAATTTGGAATGGAAAACTCAAGCGATAGAGAATAGCTGCTTGGATAATAAGCAGTGACATGTTTAAGTGCAACTACAGAAGCAATTGAATTTGTGGTGTATACTCAGTTTTCCATTGTTAGTCTAATTGTAATCCCCCAAAAAAGAAAAGAGAAGTACATACCTGTAATCCATCAGTAATGGGCACGCGAAGGTCCTTAGCACCTAAAAGCATGAGTGTGGGAGTTTTGACCTGCAGAATTACCTCTATGTGAGTATAGACGCATCAATAAAACAATGGCGGAGCTAGGGGAGACCTAGATAAACAGTGTAATTTTTCGTCAAGATACCCCTTAACACAAGGTGGCTCCGCCACTGGCACCAGCAAATCATATATCTAAAAGAAATTAACTGTAATTTCTTTTTTTTCCTTCCATTTCCAGCTCCATTTTGTTTGAATGTCAATGATAAATAGAAGGAACTATATGAAAAATGCTATACTATAATCTATGCATTTTTCAGTTTGCCAAGTACTATGCTCCTGTGGAATAAAAGCTAGTAGCCTTATTCAACAATAACAGAAACACAACTGATGAAGCAAACCTTGGATATATGTGAAATTGGTGACTTGTCGTACAATAGAGCAAGGTGTTCAGCTGAAGGTGCTGCTGTAAAGCTTGATTTTGCTTCACTTCCAAATGCCTCAAAATAGCACCAATCAGGTATATCAGTTGTACCAACCATTAGAGCAAAGTTGCAGACTGGGTTCCTAGCAGCTGCAGCAGCAAACTTGTCTGGTGCCTGCACGGGTGCATTTGTAAGAACAGAATAATTTTAACTTTTCCAATCACCTTATAGACAAAGTATCAGAACGGACTAGATATGGATTTAGGTGTAGGAAACAGGTTGTTTGTGAACTACTCGACCTGGCCTATCAAGTGTGTTGTCAAAAATCCACCATGAGAAATGCCAACAGCAGCAATTTTGGACTGATCTGCTAGTCCCATACCAATGACCTGGTCTATGGCAGCAAGTACATCGTTAACGTCCTGTGAATGTGAAACAATGGAAAGGAATTTAAAAGAAATGTCCTCATTTCGGATAAATATGAATAGAAATCTATTGTCATAAAGAAGGTTGGACAAAAAAGCACCTGTGAACCCACCCTCCCTGGAAGAGATTGCACTGCTTCCTCACCAAATCCCAAGGAACCTCTGGAAGGACATCAATAAGATATTCGTGTTGTAATACAATCAAGACAAGGCTTTATTTATGAGTTTATCTTAATCAGAAATTCAGACTGGTTGATTATATGCAACACCATCAGCTAGTTCAGCACAAGTTGTAGTACAGATAAACGGATGCCAAAAGGTGCTTATGGTATTCTTAACTTACCTATAACTTACAATAAGCAAGCTAAATCCAAGTGAGCAAAGAAAAGCTGAAGACTTTGAGAAGCTTGACAATGACACACAGTGAGGACCCCCATGAAGGACTACAATCATCGGGTCACATGCATCGTGCTTCTTAGATTTGGAGGATGCAAAAATAGCTTCATAAGGTTTGCTTGCACCTACCATGAATCAGATTTATGCACTAAATTAGGAGCAGAGAGAAACAAAAAGGTGAGCTGAAAATAAATATTACATCTGTTGATTCATCTTTAGTTTCTCGGAGACCAGGATACAATGTTTATTCTGATAAATATTATGCAAGTGTACCTTTTGTGAGATTCTCAGAGGCGTCTCTAACAGGAATCGACATTATAGAAAACTCCTTGGATGACAGCAAAGACCTCACCTTTGAAGAATCACAGAAAAATGTTGGGACTGGTTAGTCTTTATTCGTTATAGCCCAGGCCAAAAGGATTTAAACAATATGGACATTATATTCACCTTTTCAGAGCATTTGGTTATGGGGCTTGAGATATCTAGCCAATTCCATTTGGTGGAGGCATTTTCGACAAGATAACCATACTTGATTTCAGGAACATCAACTGGACTGCTACATACTACAAAGTAATAAACAGCACCATAAAACTCTTATCGATTTTTCATTCCGCAATACATTTTCATGCATATCAGACAGAAGATTTCAGGTGTTAACCTTGAATCTCTTTTTTTGACAAGTTAAAAAGTTGGCTTAAATGGAGCAACATGGTCAGTAACGATACATATAGCTGACCTGAACTTGCTTGGGATTGAGGCATAGTTGTTGTTGTAAGTTAAAAAGACAGCATTGACTCTTACCTGCAATTATATTGTCACCATCCAGAGTAAGGACATCCCATGAAAACTCTGATGTGCACGGGCTGATTCGCGATACATCTCCACTGAAAGTAAATGAGCATGTGATTGAACACAGACGAAGATACATAACGTTTGAGTACAACGGAGATAGAATGGCTTCCTTGCTTTACCTCAAGATATTCACGGTAAGTACAACTAGGGTGCTGCCCCAGGCAGCTGATAAAATCATAGTGTGCCCATCAGAAAGCCACGAGTTACTAAGAATATTTGAACAGTATAACCCAGGGAAGCTTCCATCTTCAGCACACATCACAACGGGAACCTACAGTGGTCATTGAACCTACTAATATAATCAGCAGGATCAAGTGAAACAACAAATTTAAGGATAATTCGAAAAAAGGAAAAACAACATACAACAAATTCATAGTCCATCCTTGAGAAACTTCATTACTTAACTCAAAAGTACTGATATGATAAAAATAAGAGTTGTAACTTGTAAGTGACTAAGTATTTAACAAGGTTCAACTACTCATATAAGTTTGTGAGCAAAGCAGGAAAATAATACCACATCAACAATTTTGTTACGCGGATGTTGCTCTGCATCAATGGACCAATCAATTCTATGAAGTGAATCTGTTGCATTATGTGCTCCAGAATCTACAGCACTTTTTGAAGATAAAAACACCAGAAATTTTCCATCTGGGCTGAGAATTGAGAAAATTAAGAATGGGTTAATAGATTTTCTGTTATAGTCTGAAAAAAGTTGTTTACACTTTACACCACCGAGTGTTGAAGTGTGAGAGAAATCTGATCAGACTTTACAAGATATTTTCCACTAAATTGATAGAACAATGTAAACGTTAAAACAATTGTTGAGAGACAATAATTATAACAAGCAGACGTACCTAAAACGAGGGAAGAATGCACTACTTATGCTTTCTGTCAGCACAACTGCTGATAGTTTTGTATCCGTTCTGATAAGAAAAGTATCAAATAACAAGACTATCAAAGAGAACATATCAATAAATACTTAGTCGGTTCAGCGGAAATAGAAATGAATGGTATAATGTAAGCATGCTGTCAAAGTCTTTGAAAAAAGAAGGGCTTCTTCAGAGCAAGCAACCTACCCATATTGACATGGTTCATATCTGAAACAAGGAGCTCTAACAACATACAAAGAACAAGGCCTATTAGTGCAGTACTTGATACCAAACTTCCTCGTCCCCGATGGCCATCCAACAAAAACTAGATATTGTAATGAGTTTTTTGCTGATGGAACCCAAATAACTTGCCCAACACTTAGTGACTTTTCTATGCCATCTACAGCGCGTACCTCTCCACTGCACAACGTCCATTTAACAGTTACCACATCAAATTTACATGATAATGTTTTTTCAGAACTACTTAAGCAAGACATCAGTGACAAAATTAACCTGTTAATGCTGATGACAAAAAGCTTAGGTAGCCTTTTCCCATCGTATGCTTCACCCCAACCCTCTTCCCAATCTCCTTGTCCTTTCCAGCTATTACAGTCTTTATCTGGACAATTCCCTTTCTCGTTGCCATAATATGTAAATGTTGGTTTTGCAGAGACAGGCTCTTCAGCAATATAAGCAATCAAAGTTTCATCGGAATTCCAGGAAATCCCCTCGAACCTGAGACCAGGCAACCGGTAGAAATAACGACTAACAACTCCTAATAATGTTACTAAATTGTAGCATTAAACTGGTTGCAGGATATAGCAGGAAGTAACAAGTATCCACGATGAAAAGAGAACATGATAAGAAAATGCAAGTAGTGTTTTTCGGTAGTAAATTAAGTTACCATCCATCAGAATATACAGATCTGTGGATAGATGAAGGAACATGAAACTCCCTTTCCACCTGAGATGAACTCCAAATCTCGAAGCGAGTAGGAGAATCATTTTCAGCATTTTGAACAACAAGAAGCTTTGAACCTGATGGAGAGGGAACCATCAAAGATGTTGTCCCCATCTCAATAGGGAAAGCATCCCAATGAAACTGTACAGAATCATCCCTTTCTTTGGAAATGTGACTAAATGATGCATATCTCCTCTTCTTGTTCTCCAGGAGATTAGGTTGACTAATTGAGAACATAACCTGTGAGGCTCCTGGACGCCGCAAAACAACCAAAAGTACACCACAAGTCATCTTTTGTCTCTCACAGATCATGATATACATAAGAAATAAAAGCTTGACAGGAATGAACCGGTACGACAAAATATCTAGACAGAGTTGAAGTAGCAATACCACTGTTAGATTTCAAAGTCCATGCCTTCTCAATTGTGGGGATTTCAGTAAACTCTTTGAGTAATGTAGACTGAGAAAAGTACTCTTCCTCTGAATTTGCATCTAAACCAACAGGAGTATCTTTGAAAGGGCTTGCTCCAGGATTTTCCATTCGCAAACAAACTGAAAATTTTTTCAGTTTCAATTAGGCAGAATTAAACTGACAAGAACTGTTAGTTTCCATTTCACTTCGTTTCAATTTGTTTCCCTTACTTTCCTTTTTATCCCATTTAAAACAGAAAACCTCTTCCCTTCTTTGACAACTTTTCAATTTCTAACTTTCCACATGACATGTTTAAGATCACAAGATTACATGACATTTAGGTGCATCTTTAGTTTAAAACCACAAGATTCAATGGTCTTCTTTACTTTCTTAAATTCCGTACCAAGTCAAAATCAGACAAACAAATTGAAACAGAGGGAGTAACAACTGAACAGAAAAAAAACAAAAACACAATCTGATCACTTCTCTTCAATCTTGATTCCCACTGTAATTAAACAAAGTAAAGGAATCAAGTTCCTTCAACCTGCCTTCTTTAATACATTCTAATTGTAAATTGTACTATATTTTAGAATTACTCAGTTCATTATGGACATAAAAATCAAATCTTGGCTAACAGAAACTATAGAAAGAGTATTCAAACATGGTGTAGAAAAAACTCAATGATAATTACATACAGTACAATTCAGTATATTTGATATCACACTTACACATTCAGATCAAGAAAGCTGACATAGAGAGAGGGAAATGGAGAATTGTAATGAAAATGGATGAAAGAAAAAGAAGAAGAAGCAGAAGTGATCACTTTTGTCAGTTTATGTCCCACTTGCCAAGAGCATCTATAACTAAGTTTTCTTTATTCATTCCACCCAATGTTTAGTTGGTTTTGTTTGGGGAGGGGCATGATCCTATAAGTTTATATTTTCTTATCATAATATAACGCAAGTTATGTTGTTTTTACATAACTTATGTAGATAGAGGCATAAGTTTAGTTTTCAGAACCCACAAGTTATGTCGTAAAAGATATAACTTAGTTCCTAAAAAACTAATGCTGATAGAGGCATAAGTTCAATTTCAGAACTCACAAGTTAGTCATGAGAGACATAATTTAATTCCTATATAAAATTTCTCTTTTAACTTATTCCAAAAGATACTTTGACCCACAATTTTTCATTGAACGAGCAACAAGAACAAATATTAAGGATCATAAATTTGAACGACAAACTTGATGTTTCGTAGCCGCATGAAATTTTCCTAACAAAATTAATTTCATGTCGGGGCTCAAATTCAAGACCTCTTATTAAGGATGAATGAGTACTAACCACATGTCACAGTACTTATTACTGCTTCATAACTCTCATTGTGTCAGAAATTAGGGTTACTTTTTAGCTAAATTTTGGAAATATTCATTACATCTCGATAAGTTCTTTGTAATCTAAGCTGTATTTGATGTTTTAAGAAGAAGAAAAAAAAAAGAGTAGATTTCAATTCAATGAAATTAATAAAAATATTATCTTGACAGGCATTACTAGCATAAAGTATGACTTCACTCATTTGCATCATAATATGCTTTCAATTAAACTACTATTTCTTGAAAAATAAATATTCACATGGAGGAGTATCTGTCAAATCTTAAAATTAAGTCAAAATCAGACAACCAAATTGATACAAAGGGGATAGTATTCTGCAGTTGATTACACAGTTGGGAATTTATGCAATTTGTTCTTGCATATGACCAATACTTTTGAAACAAGCTGCTACACAAAAATTCAAAGATAAACTCCTTTTGATGATTTATTGAACTGTACAATATAGGAACTGTTTATTGGCAATTCCTTAGGTGACATATTTAGAATGTTCATATCTTCAATTCAGATGAGAGCTTGAACATGAACACAGAAGGAGGATAATCGTCGTTCTTCTTGAGGAGGTCTAAAATTGATATCTTGGTCAAGAAATGAATCATATATGTCTATTTGCAGTGCTTCTTGAACCACATTCCAATATTAAGAAAGCTTTCGAAATCAGACTGTGGCCTGCAAAGATGAAAAAGGTTACAAACATGAAACTCAAGCACTACCAAGATGCACATAAATTGGTTCAGGACCAACCTATCAATTGCGTGATTGTCCTCTGGAAACACCAGCACCTTGACCTCAGTTCCCTTCTCCTTCAATGCACGTGCATACTTCGTGCAACAAAAAGGAAAACCATTTACTCACTGAAATCTTATGTCTTATGAAAACCGACTAACCATAATTTGGGAAGTAGTCAGTCATGTTCAGAGCTAATGGTACTGTTAATGTTTTAGATAGAATGAATTGGCCTTGTTTTACTTTACAAAACAACTTAAATGGCCAGCTTCTAACTCATTTTATTTTACACAATTCAGCTATTCATGTTTCTGAAATGTTATTCGGTACCAAAGTAGTTGATCAAGATTGACTCATTCAAGAAAGGTCCTTCTACAAAGAATTATTGATAAATACAAAAAGAATACAAATCTTCCCATTCAACGCGAATATGTCAAGGCAAATGAATGATCCATATAACGTATATAAACCTGCCAATATCATGTTGATAATGAAACATAAACAGGTGATTGATAAAAGAAACAAGAAGAGGATTATATTAAATCTTACTTGCAAGCCGGTACATATTGGTACACGGAGGTCCTTGGCACCTAGCAAGAAGAGTATAGGAGTTTTGACCTGCAATATTAGATAACACAGAGTATCAAATGTATTCAGAAATATAGGATCCAGAAAATACATACATAGGGACATGATCCTTGAAATCTA
Organism: Solanum lignicaule; assembly: GCA_029582545.1. Lineage (NCBI taxonomy): Eukaryota > Viridiplantae > Streptophyta > Magnoliopsida > Solanales > Solanaceae > Solanum > Solanum lignicaule. Next base: position 16,024 of record JAJOOF010011015.1, read on the forward strand.
GAAAAACTTAATACTTCGACTTTTTCACTATGATTGGGAACACAGTTGCGTAAAATGGAAAGCTTTTTCAAATCCAGATTTTGTTGATTAGAGCAGACCTTGGAGATGTGCGCTATTGGTGATTTGCTGTGAAAGACAGCAAGGTGTTCAGACGATGGGGCTTCAGTATACATTGATTTTCCGAGATGTCCAAACGTCTCTGCATAGCACCAATCAGGGATATCAGCTGTTCCAACCATCAAAGGAAGGCTGCAGACAGGGTTCCTAGTAGCTGCAGCAGCAAACTTATCGGGTGCCTGCAGTAATAGTAGCAGAACTGTCAAATCTGTAGTCTTTCAGATACGCAGGCTTGTCGAGCTTCCCTATACGTGCGTTGTAGAAACCATAAATATTCGTATAACTAGAAGACCTGGCCAATCAAGTGTGTTGTCAGGAATCCACCATGGGAACCACCGAGGACAGTTATTTTAGATGGATCTGCAAGTCCCATATCTATGACATGATCTATAGCAGCTAGTACATCATTAACATCCTACACATAAAGACATATCATAAAGGTTCAAACAAGCAAGAACATTTTAGGTTTCAAATCCTTGATAAGCAATCTTTTAAGTGAACAAAAGAGGAGGACTACAGATGAGTACCTGCGATCCAATTTTGCCCGGAAGAGATTGCAGTGCTTCCTCACCAAAACCCAAGGAGCCTCTAAGATAAAGTAAGAAAAAGAATGTACTTAATCAAGTCATTAACTGCTGCTTAGCCAAAACAAAAGATAGCAAATGAAATATCTCAAGAACAGTAGCAAATCCATATATGCAATTGCCTGACTTGGCTTGCCAACGATGAAGAAGTCTCATTCTTGCAGGTCGAGGCAAATAAGAAGACATGTTTTAAACAGTTCTTAAGTTTTAGCCTGTGTCTGCTCTTAATTTCAGAGAATTTACAGTTCACAGAAGGTCAATGCAGGTTTACAAGTTTCTAGTTATCCAAGAGCTTCTGAAATAATATGCATCTTATTGTTTGGTAAAAAATTTTGAGGGCTGTTCCTAAGCATTTGATTTTTAATTAGTATAATATGTTTCCTTTTACTTCCTTTCAGATGTGTAACTGAAATAAGATTTTGCTAACTTCAAAGTTTGCATAACATCAACAACTTTATAACATCTAAAATTCGATTCCTTAGCTATAGTTTTCTACTGAAACAATCGCAGAAATTGTGCAGACAAACTTTGACATTGGATTGAACATGTAAATTATGATATTACCGACCATCACTTGTAAATTTCCTTGGTACTAAAACCAAGAAAGACAGTTGAGTGTAACATCTTAAGCTAAAGACAAATTTGCAGGGGGTGTTGTTGATGAACTTTGCTTTTATCAGTATATAAATTTGAACATGCTTTACAAGTGTAGAGGCATGGAAAGTATCTCACCTGTAATTAACAATCAACAAGCTATAACCAATTGAGGTAAGGAAAGCTAAGGATTTCGAGAAGCTTGACAATGATATGAAGTGAGGACCCCCATGAAGGACTACAATTAGCGGATCACACAGATCATGGCTCTTACACTTGGAGGATACAAAGATAGACTCATACGGCTTGTTGGCACCTGAAAAAAGTTAAACGGAGGGAGTAGAGGCTTAGAATTTACATATGGTGCTTCTTGAAGAATCTAAAATTTCAATAGAACGAATAAGTTGGTCGCATGAGCAAGTATCCAATTACCATTACTCAATAATTTTTTCGTTTCCTTTCCTTTCCTACCTTCTCAACAGTTAAAACACCACTGTTCACAGATTAAAGCAAGTATTTTAGTCAGACTGATGAATTAATACCTGCAGTAAGGTTCTCAGAGATATTCCTGACTGGAATTTTGATAATACTAGATTGGCGGGATGACAGTAGAGAAGTGACCTGTGAGCATCACAGATGTATATGAATAATAGAAATGTCATACTTGCAAGTAAACATTCTGGATGAAACATTCTGTAAATGATCGAACAACCAGATGAACCTTTTCAGAGCATCTATATATGGGGCTTGAAATATCTTGCCAACTTGCCAAGGCCTCTGCAGATGAATTTCCAACAATGCTACCGTACTTGATTTCAGGAACATCGGAGGGACTGCTACTGACTTTACAAGAGATAAGTACCAGATTTATTCAGCTTGGATTGATCAGAATAAACAAGTAAATGAAGAACACAAATAGAGACACTTTGTGCAACATAGGCACCCGTCTACAGAAAAATTAAGTCTTACCAGCAATTATGTTATCACCATCTAGTGCAAGCAAGCTCCAAGAGAAGCTAGAGTTTCCAGGGCTAATGCGTGACACCTTTCCACTATTAATTAACAAGTAATCATTAGTCCAGAGGAAATTTAAAAAATCCCATGACCCCATAATAAAAGGGCAGCCCCGTGCATTAAGCTCCTGCTATGCATGGGTCCAGGGAAGGACTGGACTATAAGGGGCTATTGCATGCCATGACACCATAATGTCAGTCAAAATTGAGTCACCTTATACAAAGTTACCTCAACATGTTCACTGAAAGTATTACTTCGGTGCTGCCCCATACAGAAGATAAAATCATGGTATATGCATCAGACAGCCAAGGTTTACTTAGAAGCCTAACACTACAGAGGCCAGGGAAGCATCCATCATCAGGACACATCACAATGGGAACCTGTCACATAAGTGTTGCACCAGCAATTAGTTAGTATACAAATGAAAAGTAGTAGAAACGAATGATTATTCACTAGCCTCAGAAGTGCTGATAAAAGTTGAAGAACATAGAAATAGAGCGAACCACGTCAACAATGTCAGCATCTGCGGTGGGCTTTCCATCTATGGACCAATCAATTCTATGAAGTGATTGAGTTGCAGAATGTACCCAAGTGTCTACAGAACTTTTTGCAGACAGAAACATAAGGGCCTTTCCATCTGGGCTGGAAATTCAGTAAAAGTAACAATTAGTTTCAACTTTTCCCAACAAACTAACTTTAGAAATGATGCGATTGTTGATTCTCAATAATTGTCAACTAAGAACAATATGAAAATAAGTAGAACATGCTTCCACAAACTTATGAATTTCTTATTCATATACATATATCATCTTTCTAGCATCAACATAAGCAGATATACCTGAAACGAGGAAAGAACGCGCTACTTATTTTTTGTGTCAGCTTAACTGGAGATGATTCTTCGATTGCATGTGTTCTGAAATTGAAAAAACTCCATCAAAACAATGAAGATGAATATAAATAAAAAAAATAATGAAATTCTCCCCTAGCTCAGTCCCCTCTGCACTATATTCACACAGATCATACAGTTGCAGCCGATCCACAACATTTTCATCTCGAGAAGCTATCAAATTACATACCCGGGTTCACGATCTTCTGATTTTGAAAACGGAGCTGTAACAGCATACAAGGCACACGGCCTGTTATAGCAATACTTAATGCCCAACTTTCTAATATCCGATGGCCACCCAACGAAAACCAGATATTGCTGCAAGCCTCTAGAAGCTGGAGCCCATACAACTTGTCCAACACTAAGCTTATTTGTTCCTTCAACAGAATGTACTTCTCCACTGCACAAGTAGTCAAATATTTACCCTTGAGACTGATATAAGCAAACAATATAAGTTACCATACCTGTTAATATTGATAACGAAAATCGCAGGTTCTCTTTTTCTAGGGTAGGTTTCACCCCAGTCCTCTTCCCAATCCCCTTGACCTTTCCAGCTACCACATTCCATATCTGAAGAACTCCCTTTCTTGTAGCCTGAATTCGTGAATACGGGTTTAGAGGGAGCGGGCTCCTCAGCTACGTATGCAACAAAGGTTTCATCATCATTCCATGAAATTCCCTCAAACCTGCATTGTCAAATGCTAACGAACACCATATGATGGTGAAGTGAAAAATCAGACACTTAAAAAGTAGGTTCCCCTCCATTCCAATTTATGTGACACATATTTATATCTAGCAATGATTTGATAAACTTCAGATTTATTAATGAGATGATTTATGGCCATACACATACTTGTGACTTATTTTAGACCATATATTTCAAAAGTATTTCTTTCTTTCTTAAACTTCATGCTCTTTCAAACAACATCACATAAATTGGAAAAAAAGGATTAAGATATTTTACCATCCATCTGAATATACAGAGCCATGGACAGAGGACGAGACATGGAACTCCTTTTCAACTCGAGATGGACCCCAAATCTCGAATGTGGTCGGAGAATTTGTTTCAAGATTTCTAACAACAAGAAGCTTTGAACCTGAAGGTGATGGAACCATTATAGACCCACTAGGCATCTCAATAGGGAAGGCAGCCCACTCAAATATTACACCATCATTTGCACTTTCCTTCGAAATATGACTAGATAATATGTATCTCCTGTTTTGGTTGGCCAGTAGATTCGGCTGGCTGATTGAGAACATACACTGGGAACCTTTTTGTGCAGCAAAAGTAAAAGAGGGACATTTAGCAGCTTTTAAAGAACCAAGATTCTTATTAATTGAAAGTGGAAAAACAATACTTCACTATAATCAAACATTAAACTTTTCCTCGTGCGAGTCATTTTTCATCCTCAAAGTGAAATGTTTTGAATATACAAACAGGAAATTGGATAATAGCAATCATACCACTGGTAGATTTGAAAGTCCATGCCTTGTCAACGGTAGGGATGCTAGCAAAATGTTGGAGTAGAGTAGACAGAGTAGAGTATTCTTCCTCCGAGTTTTCATCCAAACCCCGAGGGGATTTTTTGAGAGGGCTGGCTTCAACATTTTCCATTTCTGAGCAAACTGACAAATTTTGTCTAGAATTTGGAACACAACAAAGGACCAATTAATATAGAAATATTGATAGTTGCCAAGACATTTCTTAGCTTACAATCATGAAAAACAACTTAGGATACATTGGGGCACCCTAAAACAACAACAACAATCCATTGTGATCCACAAGTGAGGTCTGGGGAGGGTAGAGTGTACACAGATCTTACCTCTACCTCAACTTAAATGAAACCAGCCAAACAGTTTGGGACATATATAGATATGGGAGCAGTCACAACAGCTAATTAAGCGAAATGAAGAACGTTACACAACAAACACTAGAAAGAACAATAACAAAAATGAAACAAATGAAAATTGTCTCTTCTTGATTAATCGACAATACTAGCAAATAAACATAATTTAATTTGTCAATGTACACAGTAGAATTGACCATAAAACATGTAATAAATCCCAGTGTGCATCAAATACAAGTATATATGCTTAGCATAAGGTAACATATTTGAATCACAGAGAGTAAAAGAGAGGATTTTACAAGAGAGGAGAGAAGTTTGAGCTGCTTGAGAAGGCCAACAGAGCAACAGTGTTACAACTTGGATCTGTAAAGCAAACGCGTATTTAGAATTTTTAGAACATGCTGCTCCACTACAAAAGGGAAGTAGTGAGTAAGAATTGATACCAAATGCATGAGTATCAACAAATAATACAAATTAATTCTAGAAAATATATGAAAAATACCGAGTTTTGCCGAAAGATCATGAATTCATGCGCACCATAATTTAAGTTTAAAATCTTCCCCTGCTGTAAAGTGGTGTAATATAATCCTGATGACCCAAAGATTCCTCCTATTTCAATCTGAATAAGACGTTTATCAAATAATTTGTTTTGTTTGTTAAAGATAAAGAAGAAGATAAGATAATATTCCTCATGCCATTTTGTAAGTGATGAAGACAAGCCCAATTCCAATCTCAGTATCATCTTTAAGTTTTGAATTAAGGGGAAAAAATATTTTATCATAAAGTCTAATGGATTCATCATGATTTTTACTTCGACTATAAATTTTGACGGGTTTTAAATTGAAATTTTTTAACCTAGTTAGAAAGATTTGTATCTAAATCAAATTAGCAGTAAATTATTTTTCGCATATGATTGAATTTCTACATTTAACTCTTGTCTAAAGATAATGGATTTGCAATGGTTCAAGTATCTGTTTATGCACACAAAAAATTAGAGGGCATAAATATCAGCTGAAGCAAAGTTAGAAGACACATTTTTGTATCATGTCATAACAAAAATGGTACACAAAGTTCACTTTTTTTGTCGGTGCTTAAAAGCTACGTCTTTGGGTTCCAATAATGGTCCTCTCCCATATAAAAAAACACAATAAAAATTGAAACCCGCAGCTGCTGCCCTTTGGGTGCACATGGGGTAAAACCCTGGTTCTATGCAATAGCTAGCAAACCACAAATGAGAGATGTCCCGCACTAGGCAAACCCGGTGCAATAGGCTTGACCTAGAAGGCAAACTCCTTGCTTTCGCTGGCAAGGGTGAATGGCTTATATACCCTTCAATCAAACTTCACTTACTATTTTGAACATTCACATCACGGAAAAAGAAAAAAGAAGTACGCAATTTTATGAAAGCAAACAAGAAACAATCCAGTACTTAATAAATTTGAGACAATAAAACATAAGAGAAGAAATTCAAGTGTCTGTCTGCACATAAAAACAGTAAAGTTTCATTGTTTTCTCTTTTTCTGCAGTCTATGCATATACCCAAATAATCTCTGTATTGTGCTCTGGAAAGATATAAACACTTCATTAATCTGTAAATCATACTCGAACCGTCTTCTAAGTACTCTTTTCTGACTCTTTGTTGAATAACTTTGTAGTCATACACATAGTGATAACGGCTGGAGTTGCGCTCCTGAACAAGCTGTTGAGCCTCTTCACAAAGAGTAAGGATCCTACAGACAAACCAACTCAAGTATCCTGAGACTCAAAATACAAATTATAAACACAATTTTAGGGTTGTTCAGAACATAAAAGAATAAACTAAACTGGAAATGATTCTTGTTCAAAATAACAAAGATGACAACTTTATTCTACTTTAGAATAGACAAGGCCCTCTTAAACAAAGCTCATCCCCAAAGTCAGTTTCTCCTATATTCCAAAATTCTTCTGTACGCCCAACCTAACTCTCATGATCATAGCAGCAAAATTAGCACCCTGAACTGATTACACCTTGCAATGTATACTTCCTTTCATCAATATTACAGCTAAAGTGAAAGAATAAGATCATTCTGCAGTGAAAAACAAAGTTGCTCCCTACGTCTCAATTTATATGGTGGCGTTTAACTGGGCACGGAGTTTAAGAATGAAAAACTTTCGAAACTTGTGGTGTAAAACAAGTCATAGCAATTTGTGTATCTATAAAACATCTCATTAAGTGTAAATTACAAAGTTTAAAGTTAAACTGTTTCAAAATAAAGAAGTATTACATTCTTTTTGGGAAGGACAAAAGAAAAAGTATGTCACATAAATTGGAACAAAGGGAGTAGCTATTAGTAGCAAGAAAACACCAAATAGTCCAGAACAAAATATGTTGCTAGCTATTAGCAGCAAGGAGAAAACACCCAAACTAGATACTATCCCAGAACTTCAGCTTCGATAAATGATTCCTTTGTTTCCTACTACTGTCACCTCAACTATTTCATTGGGTACATGTTTGATGCTACCTCTCACTAACACAACAGGTACCAGATGAGTCATCTTGCCAAACCTTTGCCCTATAAAGATTTTACCTAAAGAAGAATAGTTAGAGAATGGATCCAAAAAACAAAACCTAGGACCAGGGATCATTGGTGCATTCGACTACCACAATTTCCTAATCACTGGTGCCCTATTCTTTTTTTATTTTTTGGATGAAGTAAGATGTTTCATTAAAAAGCATCAAGGAGATGCAAAGATACAAGGAGCATAGTTACAAGTAACAGAAGGACAAAAAGGAATATTAAGCTCAGTTCAGCTCCTATACAAAGTGTTAATCTAGAACTAGGGTGCGAACAAAGTCTAGAAAATGTCCAGCACAAAGGACTGGGGTCAACTTTGACGAGAAAAAAGAGGTTAAGCAAGCATTTAGCTTTAAGAGAGTGATTTGGAGTTGAGATGGCATCAAAACATCTCTTGTTCCTTTCTGTCCACAAACACCAAAAGATAGTAGCAGGAATCATCAACCAGATTTTTTTTCATGACAAGGGAAATCCACAGCCGCTACCCCTTTGGCCCTGCTCTTATGCAATAGCCCGCAAACCACACATGAGAGGTAAAAATCATCAACCAGATTTTCTTGATGGCCTTATCAGCTTTCCATAGACTCCAACTCAAATGTGCCTGTCTCATGTTCTTTGGCATAACCCAACTCAGGCCAAAGAGGATGCAAAACATGTTCCAAACACCAGTACCTACTGGACAGTGCAAAAACAAGTGATCAACAGATTCCGTCACTGGTGCTCTATTCTTACTCTGTCTATACGCACAGCATCCCATTTAAAACACTGCTCAAGAAGAGAAACTATGTCCAGTACCAATGAGTATGAAGTCATGAGACCAAGTAATACAACAAAAATAACTGCTCTAGCAAAAGATTATCGTTTCTTGAAAATAGATCAGAAAAGAAAATGACAAAGTGACTCACAAGATCCACAAGCAATACATAAACAAATTTAACAACGCTTAAGAAAATGCATAGAATGTAACTCTTACATGTTATTAGTCACACGGTTGTCTTCATCTGAGTTATAGGAACTTCCGTTGTTTTTGCATGCGTTGTTCCTTATGTGAAAAGGGACTAACTAGACTCTTAACGTAGATTTCTGCCTCAATATATGGAGCAAAGTTAGTAACATCTAGATATCTGAATGAATTATCCTTTGGATTATATTTCGCCATACGTGATCCAATTTCAAGTAAAATATCACCTTCATTTGTCACTAACAAGGGTGGTTCACGTATATGTAGCATACCATCATTATCAGCACGGATAGTAAGCATCTTTGTCCAAGATGCTTTTGCTTCATACTCCTTCATAATCCAAACATCTGCATGACAATTCTTGTAATTACACAACACAGAAAGATCACTTCCAAGCACTCCTAGTACGAAATGACCATATTCCTTAAAACTGAAAGGCTTTTCTATCTCTGTCCATTTCTCATTACCCAAGTCAATAGAACTAATATTCCCTCTGTTTTGAAGCCAATAAAGTTTTCTATTCACAAGCTTGCCCGAAACATGCAAAAAATCCAAAGCAGAATCGTTAATACGTCTCCAAGAATTACTCCTTAGACTATATATATGGACCTCAACACGACACAGCTGTGTACTTTTGTAAACAGGGAAAATGCCCACTACCTTGTAATCATCTTGGAGCTCATTATATCCAAAACCAAAGTTGCACTTACCACGATGTTCCTGCAAACAGCAGTAACCACGGGGTCGATGAAGTCTATAATTAGGCAGTCTATTATACTTTCTAGTTGATGGATTCCATAGAAACAATTCTTGTACTCCGTTAAATAGACTAATGGCAAGGCAAATCAATCCATTGACAGAACCCACAATCAGAGGATAGCGATGGTCTTTGGGATATTTACCTGGATAATCCAAGTCAATTGCCTCCGTTACAGGATGGTGAAGTAAAGAGCTAAGAGAACAGTCTGTGACACCATGGCTAGCACTACTAGCAACCTTAAACATAACTCCATAGTGGGTGTAGTCCTTGTTACTAGCGGATAATAAGAGATGGTTCTTCACAAATTCAGGGCTAGAGATTAAGGAAAGCCAAGATTTTGACACAAACCTGAATTGTAAGAGGGATTTCACCGGAAGCCTAAACAAGATTTCAGTTACAAGCTCTACAGGAAGGTTAGGCATTGGCAAGACTGAATCTTTGCTTGAAACGGATGAAAATTGAGCAGGGTTTCCGGGATTGCTCCGTTTTGGGTATCGAGAGACAACTTCATCTCCATGGGACAAGATCTCAGTGACAAACTCTACAGGAAGATTACGCATTGGCAAGACTGAATCTTTGCTTGAAACAGATGGAAAGTGAACAGGGTTTCCGGGATTGCTCCGTTTTGGGTGTCGAGAGGCAACTTCATCTCCTTGGGACAAGATTTCAGCGACAAGCTCTACAGGAAGATTAGCCATTGGCAAGACTGGATCTTTGCTTGAAACGGATGGAAATTGAGCAGGGTTTTCAGGATTGCTCCGTTTTGGGTGTCGAGAGGCGGCTTCATCCCCTAGGGATTCCATTTGGGTTGCAAAAAGGGGAAATCTTTGGGAGTTCTCAGTATATAGATTACTATGTGAAGCCCTAAATTTTCTATGTGTTTTTTTTCTCTTACAACAACTTTTTGGGTCCTTTACACTTTTTGAGCTAGTTTTAATTTTTATCTTTCAATCTAAATCATATTTTTGCGGTGTATAATTTTATATTATAATATCTTATTAGTTATGTTCCGTGTTTTTTAATAACTTATTGTCTTAATAGGTATAAATTTGATTTCAAAGTATAAAAAGTAAAAATCAATTCTTTTGAAGAACAAATCGTGCAATTAAATGTAGTGTTTTCTTTAAGGGGGAAGCATTCATTGTTTTAACTAGAGTAAATACATCAAATTCTCCTTAAACTTGGAAGCAAAATCTTACTTTAGCACTTTAACTACACGGGCGTTTATTTAACCCTCTAATCTTGAAGGTGTGTGAACAACAGTAACTATGATGAAGGTGGTTTAAATGTTATAGGGTGTTATTAATTTCACTTCAAATAAGAATAGGCGGTATTTAAATGCCCGTATAGTTAAAGGGCTAAAGTAAGTTATACTACCAAGTCAAGGGGATTTGATGTATATACCCTAGTAAAAACAATAAATGTTTCCCCCTTATAGAAAACACTACATTTAATTGCACGATTTGTTCTTCAATAGAATTGATTTTTACTTTTCATACTTTGAAATCAAATTTATACCTAGTAAGACATAAGTTATTGAAAACACGGGACATAACTAATAAGATATTATAATGCAAAAATATAAAATTATACATCGCAAAAATAGATTAAAAGATAAAAATTAAAACCAGTTCAAAAAGTGTAAAGGGCCTAAAAAGTTGTTGTAAGAAAAAAAAAGACAGAAAATTTAGGCCTACACATAGTAATTTCCATACTGAGAACTCCCAAAGATTTCCTCTTTTTGCAACCTAAATGGAATCCCAAGAGGATAAAGCGGTCTCTTGACACGGAGCAATCACGGAAACCATGCTCAATTTCGATGTGTTTCAAGCAAAGATCTAGTCTTGCCAATGCCTAATCTTCCTGTAGAGCTTGCCACTGAAATCTTGTCCCAAGGAGATGAAGCCGTCTATTGACACCCAAAATGGAGCAATCCCGAAAACCCTGCTCAATTTCCATCCGTTTCAAGCAAAGATTCATGGCACTCCCAAAGATTTCCCTTTATGCAACCCAAATGGAATCCTAAAGATTTCCCCTTTTGAAACTTGTGGTCTAAAGCAATCCATGGATATCTGTGTGGCTATAAATCATCTTATTAAGGTAAGAAGTCTAAAGTTAGATTATTTCAAAATAAATAAGTATTATATTCTTTTTGGGACACGACAAAAAAGAAAGAATGCCACATAAATTACGATGGAGGGAGTAGCTATTCGCAGCAAGAGAACACCAAATAGTTTCGAAGAAAATAAGTTATCAGTTACACTGAGCAAGAAGAAAAAAACAAAACTAGATACTATCTCAGAGCTTAAAATTTGTTAAATATTCCTTTGTTTCCTCCCATTGAAACCCTTTTTTGGGATAATGGCAGTGCCTTAGTCAGCTTTGCACCTCGGCTATTCCACTTGGTATTTGCTATCTCCCACTAATACAAGTACTAGCTAACTCATCCGGTCAAACCTTTGCCCTATTAAGCTTTTACCTAAAGAAGAATAGTGAGAGAATGGATCCAAAAAACAAAACCTAGAACCTCTGTTGTTCTATTCTTACTCTATCTATACGCACAACATCCCTCTTACAATAACTGCTCAAAATAAGTTCATGAGACCAAGTAATACAACAAAAATAACTGCTTTAGCAAAAGATTATCGTTTTCTGAAAATAGATCATAAAAGGAAAATGACTCACAAGATCACAAGTATTATGGAAACAAAATTTAACAACACTTCAGAAAATACATAGAATGTAACTCTTATAGGTTATTAGTCCCATGGGTGTTTTCATCTGAGTTATTTGAACCTCCGTTGCTATTGCAGGCGTAGTCCCTTCTAAAAAAAGGGATAAACTAGGCTCGTAACGTAGATTTCTGCCTCAACATATGGAGCAAAGTTAGTAACATCTAGATATTTGATAGAGTCATCCTTTGGATTATATTTCCCCAAACGTGATCCAATTTCAAGCAAAATGTCACCATTTGACAAAAAAATGGGAAAACCATACAAACATGATATAAATTCATTATGAGACTTGATAGTAAACAGCTTTGTCCTAGATTCTTTAACTCCATACTCCGTCATAACACAGATATCTGCACCCCGCGTGTAATTACAGAACACAGAAAGATCACTTCCAAGCACTCCTAGTACGAAATGACCATAATCATTAAAATTAAAATTGCAGGGCTTTTCTATCTCTGCCCATTTCTCATTACACAAATCAATAGAACAAATGTTCATGCCCGTTTCAATCCAATGAAGTTTCCCTTACACAAGCTTACCCGGAAAATGGAAAAAAAATCTATCTTTAAAGTCGCTAATACGCCTCCAAGAAACTCCTTAGACTATATATCTGGACCTCAACACGACACAGACACATATTTTTGTGAACAGGGAAAACTCCCACTACCTTGTAATCATCTTGAAGCTCATCAATGCAAAACCAAATCTGCTATGCCCAGGTTCCTCCGCTTGATATCCACCACATCGATTAAGTCTATAACTAGGCAACTTGCTATGCTTTCTAATTGACGGATTCCATATAAACAAGTCATGTAATTTGTTACATAGACTAATAGTAACACAAATCAATCCTTAACCGAACCCACAAGCCAAGGATAGTCTTTGGGATTTTTACCTGGATAATCCAAGTCAATTACCTCCTTTACAGAATGGTGAAGTAAAGCACTAAGAGAACAGTCTGTAACACCTATGCCAGCATAACTAGCAACCTTAAACATAACTCCA
>JAJOOF010011016.1:0-39428 GCA_029582545.1 Solanum lignicaule
TGAACAACCTACAACAACACCTTTTTAACACCCACAATACCACACGAAAATCTCCACATCCATTCCAAATTTAGGTTCAAGTTCTAGGGTCACAACATGCTCAAAACAATCACTTTTCATGTTTAAAATTCAATGTGCAGGAAATTATTACAAAAAAACTTGGAATACCTTTCACACATATAGGTGGATGAAACTTTTCAGTCACCTCAATTATAGCTTTGTCTACCTCCTATCCTTTTTGCAACACCTTGTGACCAAGGACTATACCTTCCTTGACCATGAAATGGCACTTCTCCTAGTTTAGCACTAGATTAGCCTCTTAGCATCTCTATAAAACCCTGCTAAGATTGAACAAACAATCATTAAAAGTGTCACCTACCATTGAAAAGTCATCCATGAATACTTATAGAGTGTCCTCTACTATGTCTGAGAAGATGGAAATCATACACCTCTAGAAAGTTGCTGGTGCATTACATAGTCCAAATGGTATGCGTTTGAAAGCAAAGGTGCCATAAGGACATGTAAAAGTGGTATTTTCCTGATCTTTAGGAGCAATTGATATCAAGTTGTACCCAGAGTATCCATCTAAGAAACAGTACCACCCTATTTTAGCCAACCTGTCAAGCATCCAATCCATGAATGGCATTGGGAAGTGGTCCTTCAAGGTCCACTTGTTCAGCTTTCTATAGTCCATCCAAACTCACCATCTAGTGACTGGTCTCTATGGGATCAACTTGATATTTGCATTAGCCACCACTGTCATACCACCCATTTTAGGCACACATTGCACTGGGCTGACCCAATGACTTTCAGAAATAGGGTACCTAACCCCAACATCCAACCACTTTATGATCTCATTTTTAACCACCTCTTGCATTGGTGGATTACCTCCACTGGTGCTCTATGCTTGGACTGTAGTCCTCCTTAAGTTGGCTTAAGTTGGATCTTACGAGTGCAGTCATAGCTTGTGCCTGTTCATCATTCAAATCTACAGCCAAGATCATAGTCAAAGTATTGTTAGTACTCAAAAGTACATACCTCAGTTGACTGGGTAATTGTTTCAGTTCCAGCATATGCGGCTCCTCAGAGGATGGTTTTTCTGGAGGACTTGGTTTGTTTATCAGATCCAGGCCTAGTTTCTTTAGAGCATAAGAGTGTGCTCCCATGCCTTATAAGGCATTCACAGTCTCCACATAATCAGTCCAATAATCCACTTCGCAGTTCATCAACATGGTTGCTAATGTTTCGACAGCAAGCCTTTCCTCAATAGTCGCTCCTATCTCTCCTTCATCAAAGGCCTCTATTGCAGACACCACATTCATGTCCTGCGGCTGCTTTATTGACCTAGAAATTTTAAACTTTACCTCTTTCTTGTTGAGTCTGAATTTCAGTTCTTCACTCTCATCATCAACCAATGCTTGTCCTGTGGCAAGAAATGGTCTTTCCAAAATTATGGGAACCTCAAAATCCACTTCGCAATCCAAAATTACGGAGTCTGCCGGAAAGATGAAAGTGTCCACCTTTACATGCACGTCACATAAGATGCCCACAGGTCGCTTCACCGATCTATCTTCCATCATCAACCTCATTATTGTGTGTTTTGGAACTCCTAACCCTATTTGCTTGTAGATTTCCAGTGGCATCAGATTTATATTGGCCCCTAAATCACAAAAGACCTTTGCAAACTCAAATGATCCGATGGTGCACGGTATGGTGAATGTATCTGGATCCTCCTTCTTCTGTACCAAAGATCTGGTGGCAATAGCACTGCAGTGATGATCATTTCAGTTAAATCAAAACTTACAACTCTTTTCTTCGTAACCAAGTCCTTCATGAACTTAGCATATCGTGACATCTGCTCTAGGGCATCCACCAATGGAATGTTCACTAATAGCTATCTCAGCATGGTTATGAACTTATCAAATTTCCCATCTCTAGCTTTCTTTTTAAGTCTTTGAGCGAACAGAGGAGGTGGTCTTGGTATCTACTGTAAAGGCATAGTTCCCTCAACCCCTTTTTCCTTTGCTCCTATTGGTTTTCTATTGGTTGAGCGTCTTCCACATCATCAACATGTTCAGATTCAACCTCATCTCTTCCGATTCGCTCCAAACCCTGTTCATGCTCAGTAGCTGCAGAAATTGGTTCATCAACATGTTCAGATTCAACCTCGTAGTGATCCATTCTTTCTCTAGTTCAGTGATGCTGAAAGGTGCCCCAACTGTTGCTCTATTTGTTTGATGGAGGTGGTGTGAGAGTCTACCGGTTGACTCATACTGGAGAAGTCACCTTTCATCTCCTTCACCTCTGTATCAGTTGACTCAACCTTTTGGAGCACATTAGGTAACATATCTTCCAGCTTAGACCTGCTGGAACTACCACTTGCACGGTCTCTATTACCTGGGGGCACATTCACACCACTGCGATCATTCCTGTAACCATCTCTGTTCTGCCAGTTTCCCTTCCTTTTGTGCCTACTTCCTGAGAGTTTTGCTACTATGCGATACGGCAAGCTCACCATAGTTCACTGATCCTATTAGGCAATCTACCTTCCGATTAAGCGAGCCTCATGATAGTTTTTAAACTATGATTCAAATTGAGTTTGATTTCAACTAACCGTCCTAAATCCTATGTTTGAATGCATGCATTGCAGATTATAGCACGTACAAATGGAAAAAGGGTGGTGACATCTGACACAGAGTCGAATAGATACTATCCTCCTCTTTTGAAGAAACACAAGGGCATATCTATTACTAAGACTTTGGAGGCCCCTCATACCCACAAATCCAATCCACAAGATCCTACTAGTAGGGCTAAGAGGGCCCAGAAACACATGCCACAAAGTAGGTGAATATTCGCTCCAAGCTAGTGTCACCTAAACAAGATCCAAACCGAGCCTCTTGTGTTCTTCCGATCATAGATCTAAGTGCCTTAAATAGGCTCAAGGTAGGAGAATGCACTATTGTGGAGGAGTGTAGAATTGATTTAACATTTCAAGCACACTTCATCCAATTCTAGGTGCGAACGATCATTAGTCAGTATAAAACCCAACAAAGAGTTGGGATCGAACCCACATGGAGCGGTACGTGTTCAAATTTAATTCGGAAGTACAAGCATGGTCTAATTAGCTATAGGAATAGAAATTATTGAAAAAGTCATGTAAACAAGTCTAAAGGGGGTGACACAAGTGTCAGATGAGGGGTTTTGGTTTGCAATTATCAGCTACAACGCAATCAAACAATAATTAAATAACAATATATAGAGGAATTATTGGGATGTGATTGATTATAGGAAAATTTCACTATATGGGTAATGGAAACTACTAAAAAATAGCTAAATATCAGTGGGTAGGCTAGGATATGAGTGAAATAGCTTTCTCTCGGACAACTATCCTGAATCAAGTGTTTTCTTTTGAACATTAACAAGCTTACCAAATAAGAACAACCGACATCTTAATTCATCTACTCTCTCGAGATAGATGGGTCGAATTGGGTTGAGGATTCACTCTCTCGAGCTGAACCCATATAAACCCAACACCTACAAACCATTAATCAAAAGCTTTGGTTCAGAAACCTTGATGCTTATCGTGACCAACGACACTAACCTACGGTTCGAGTGTCTACAATCGTCAATAATATAGTAATCCAACCAAGGGTTAGGGTCGTGTCCCAAGGGAGTGGTAGTGAAAATAGTAGGTAATTAGAATTTCCTTCTAATTAGTTGTAGTTAAACAAAATTTACGAATAAAACCAAAATAAATTCAATCGGTGACACAAAAGTGTCAAATATTGATTTAGGGGGTTTTGTCACAAAATAGTAAAAACGATGAAAAATAACAAGAAAAATCAAGTATGAGAAGAAATTCTTGGGGTGTGACCGTAATACAAGTTAATATAAATTGTTGGGTTCATGTTTTCGATAGGAAATTTGTAAGATAATAGTGACTAGGCTAAGCTTTAAATGGAAATAAGTTCTCTCTGGAGAAACTTACCCCGTTTCAAATGGGTTCCTCTCGGACACCCATTTGCTGCATCAAGACCAGCCTAAGCCTTACCCCACTCACTCTCTCGAGCTGAGTGTTAGGATATAGGACTAGGGCTCACCCTCTCGGGCTGAACCTCATGTCGACCCACTCTTTAGGCCATCAGTCTAGCGGTATTTGTTTCGCGACCTCTCTCTCTCGCAAGCCGAAAACACATGGTTGGTTATGTATTTGCAACTACAAACTCATTAAATTAAACCACAACCACTAGGTGAAATCACCATTAAAATACATCTAACCTATCAACAAGCAAAACCCAACAATAATCTTAACTTATATTGGCTAAATCACACCCCAAGAATGGGGTTTTTAGCCACACATAAAGAAATAAGCAATTATACCTAAAATCATATTTAAATCAATTGGCTATAATAAATTAAACCTTGATTTAAGCAAAGGAAGAAATATAGAGAAGACCCACTTCCAATTTGGGAAAGATGAACTCTTTTTTTCTTCAAGTCTTCCAAAAACCCTTTCCAAACTTGAGAGAAAATATGAAAGCTAATATTCAAAGTGTAAAAATAACAATAATGTTCGGACTCTCTCGTTCCACACAAAAACTAGTAAAGAGTTTAGTATTTATAGGCTTCAGAAAATAGTGTTGGCGGATCGCTTGGCGAGGTTAGTCGTGTACACCGAATGAATCGACAATTCGCCCTTCTTCTAGTTCATCACCGTTTGTTCTTTGCCTTCAACCTATGTGCGTTTTGGATCATGGGGCGGTATACTTCTGTTTCGCGAAACTGATCGGCGAAACGCCGACTACTCCTTTCATCGCCTTTTTGATCCTTCTTCTTCAAGGCTTCGTGTACTGGAACAAAAAACAGAGTGCATCCCTTCGGCGAATTGCCAAGCATCTTGGCGATGCTCAGGTTTCTGCTTCTTCGTTTTTTTTAGCCTTTTTGTTCCTTTTTGCGCCTAAGTGTCCATACTTCCACTAAAACTTCAAATACCTGAAACTTAAGTGTTTTCATTAGATATTTAGACTAAATAAGCATTTGAGGATACTATTTCTATTAAAATAAAGCACTAAATGAGTCCAATTTGTGGAATCATCAGCACCCCCAACTTAAACTTTTGTTTGTCCTCAAGTAAAACTCAAGTTCAGCAGTTCAAATAGGATGTCTCAAATAGTGTTACAAAAGACTCGATCATGAACATACACAACAAGACTTAAACTACTCATGCAAAGATCAAATGTGTACTCAAAGATTCAAGTTGTGACACACCATTACCAAAGATTCTCATGCTTACAGTACTTGCTACTAATGCAAGTTCAGGCTCAACAACAATATATAAATGCCCTCACACAAACAATGATTCCACATTCACACACAGGGGTAAATCAATTTAAGATCAGGAATCAGATGCAACGCTCACACTCAACAAAAGGAACACAATGCATGTTTTCACTCATAGGTTTGCCCTTATTTTCCAATCAACCTTTGGTTCGGCTTACTCAAGATCAAAAAGGTCTTTTCAAGGCTTCTAATGGAGTTGAGTGCAAAGGTATAGTCATTTAGGCTCGATGACTTTTTATCCTCATGAGATGCGATGTTCTCTAAACCTCATTTTCCCTTCCCTTATCACTTTTTCTTCTAGTGCTTCTAAGTCATCCTTTTATTCACTCTCCATGTATTGCTTGGAAACCCGATTTCTTTTTGCACTTTTATTCCACAATTTTTCTTTTTCCTTCTTTTTATTTTTATTTTTATATATGGAGGATTTCCATTTTGTTTTGCAATACCATGGTTTAATAAAGACTTTTCCTTGCACCTTCTTTGACTTTTCCTTTTCCTTTTCACCATACCCCCAACTTAGGCTTTTGGCCTAACTTGGCTATTCACTTAAACACATCTCAAGAGGATTATAGGTAGTGAATGAAGTAAGGTCGAGGGTTCATCAAACTTCCTCCAAAGAAAGGTAAGGCTCAAGGGGTGTTCAAAAGAGTTTCACACACTCACGTGTAGGCCACAAAAGAGGTATAAGTCAAATTGGCTCACACTCTCTAAAGTTGCCTAAGGTCATTTCAAGAGCACACCTTACTAAATCAATCAGACTAACGGGGCAAATTCTAGGTTTGTTCATGCATGGTTCAAAGTAAGCTCATCACACAAGGCATTGACACTAAAGCCAAACAAGACTACACATTTTCGCTAGTGTGCAATGATCATCACAATAGAGTCAATTCGATGAATGGCTAATCACAATGAGATGCAAAGAGTTCACATAATGTCTATGCACCTTTATTTGGTCTCGTCATAGCCGCACATTCATGTTTGTTTGATTGAGATCACTATTTAAGTCATCGGTATTGATCGAAACCGAGACTTGAATTTGTACAAGAACAACCATTTTCAACACAACAGGTGGCGAAAATTTTCGAAATATGAAAATTTTTCGGAAGGGTCAAAATTATTCTTCAATTAAAAGCAAGGAGCCACAAGCTCAAACCTTCCACAAAAAGCAATGTATAACACGAATTTAGCTCAAAGCCCAATATATAAACAAAACTAATATGCACAAAGGTGGGCCTCACCCCACCACAAACAAAAAGCATTTGCCTCAAATGCGAAAGAAAATATCCGAAAGTAAAATAAAGTAAGACAAAGAGGGAGGTAAAGAGGGGATCCTGTCTATGCAGTCGCGCCATCTGTCTGGGCATCATTACCCGGTGCATTAGTCTGGACTCGGGCCTCTGTATCCGATTCACCTCAGAAGGACCAGCAATACCAGATCCACTAGGAGCCAGCAGTATCTACCATGGCCTCCTCTGTCTCAGTAAGGCCCTCATATCCTTACCTTTATCTCCAGGTGGAGGTTCTTGTCTGCTCTTCTTTGGAGGATTTGATCCCCTTTTATTTATAGTGATACCCTGTACTCTTTTCCGGGGTGGCATGACAATATTGGTCTTTACCATATCTTCAGGATACTCAGACTTCTCCCAACTAGACTGAACAATATGCAAGCACAACCCCACAAGATTTAACCAATTTTAAGGCACAAGCA
Source organism: Solanum lignicaule (assembly GCA_029582545.1). Classification (NCBI taxonomy): domain Eukaryota; kingdom Viridiplantae; phylum Streptophyta; class Magnoliopsida; order Solanales; family Solanaceae; genus Solanum; species Solanum lignicaule. Next base: position 7,049 of record JAJOOF010011016.1, read on the forward strand.
ACTTAATCCTATCAGAGAGGCCCAACACACGTCATCATGATACTATAAATGCAAATGAGTACAAAATTTTCAAAAATAAATTCGGGGTTTTAGAGACAAACCTTTGATGCCAATCAAATAACTTTTTGTAATGCTAGGTAGCAAAGAAATCCAACCCCAAGCACTAATCATTGACTAAAATACTAATTTAAGGAAAAAATCTAGAAAATAATACCTTTGGTGTGATTTTGGAGAGTTTGAAACAAGGGAAAGTGAGAGATTCAAAAATTTGACCTTTGACATTTATATAACCGTTCAGTTCTTGTCCATTCGGCGACGTTAGTCGCACTCGCCGAAGCACTCGACGAGGCACCGAGCAATCTTTTATCCCGCCTTTTCTTTAACATCTTCAATTTTCTGGGGGCATAGTCGGCGGTCTGCATCAAGATTGCCGAACAGGTTGGCGATGCGCCGAGCTGCTTTTCGAGTTCACCGAGTTTTACAGGCACTGCAATGCTCTTACATTGAGCCAAACGGTGGAATTCAGCCGGGCTCGCTGACCTGTTTGGTGCCACGCTGAATGGATTTTCTGCTCGCCAACCTGGAATTTCCAAACTTTCCTCATTTTTAACCTGCAACATTAACACACCATTATTTATAAAAGTAAAATCCTACATTTACGACCTTGGGTTGCCTCCCAAGAAGAACCTTATTTAACGGCGTGGCTCAACGTAGGTCCTGCCTCACTCTTTGTTATTGGAGCTAGACCTAGTGTCACTAGGTAACCCCAATATGTCGTTTGGATGGAGCTGAGGCATTGCAAATATCAGGAGTAATACGATGTGCTGGATTGATCTAGAATGAGATCCAATCAATTGATTCAACGCTTCAACATTCTCTTTCATTTCGTTCAACACACGACCTTGATCGGTGATCTTTTGGAGAATGATTTGAAGTGTGTCCTCAACACAACTTTTCTCATCTTCTCTAGACTTCTTCCGTGCATGAGGAGGTATGTACCTCCCTTGGCGTTTGAACTGGTTTTCCACCTCATATATTTTGGTTGTCAAGTCATTTAGTTGAGATACTAGTGCAGCAATCTCGAAGTCACCCTTGACTCCTTGATCTGCCTCAACTGGCTTGACACCTACTCCCTCTATCATGCTCAGAGGACCTGCATACACAAACAATAAACCAAGAAAAACAAAACTAAAAGTAAAATTAGTAAAAACTACACTAAAAAGAACAAAAACTCTAGAAAACTACATCTTCACGTGACACCACTCCCCAGTAGCGGCGCCATTTTGATGCTTATCATGACCAACAACACGAACCTATAGTTCGAGTGTCTACGATCATTGATAATATAGTAACCCAACTAAGGGTTGGGGTCATGTCCCAAGGAAGTGGTAGTGAAAATAGTAGGTAATTAGAATTTCCTTCTAATTAGTTGTTGTTAAAGAAATTTACGAATAAAAACAAAGTAAATTCAATGGGTGACACAAAAGTGTCAAATATCGATTTGGGGGGTTTTGTAACAAAATAGTAAAAACGATGAAAAATAACAAGAAAAATCAAGTATGAGGAGAAATTCTTAGGGTGTGACCGCAATACAAGTTAATATAAATCGTTGGGTTCATGCTAATTTGTAAGATAATAGTGACTAGGCTAAGCTTTAAATGGAACTAAGTCCTCTCTCGAGCAACTTACCCCGTTTCAAATAGGTTCCTCTCGGACACACATTTAGCGCATGAAGACCAGCCTACTCCTTACCCCACTCACTCTCTCAAGCTGAGTGTTAGGATATGGGACTAGGGCTCATCCTCTCGGGCTGAACCTAATGTCGACCCACTCCTTAGGCCATCAGTCTAGCGATCTTGGTTTCGCGACCTCTCTCTCTAGCAAGCCGAAAACACATGGGTGGTTTTGTATTTGCAACTACAAACCCATTAAATTAAACCACAACCACTAGGCGAAATCACCATTAAAATACATATAACCTATCAGCAAGCAAAACCCAACAAAATCTTAACTCAATTGGCTATATCACACCCCAAGAATGGGGGTTTTTAGCCACACATCAAGAAATAAGCAATTATACCTAAAATGATATTGAAATCAAATGGGTATAATAAATTAAACCTTGATTTAAGCAAAGGAAGAAGAATAGAGAAGATCCACATCTAATTTGGGGAAGATGAACTCCTTTCTTCTTCAAGTCTTCCAAAAACCCTCTCCAAACTTGAGAGAAAACATGAAAACTAATATTCAAAGTGTAAAAATTACAATAATCTTTGGACTCTCTCGTTCCACACAAAAACTAGTAAAGATTTTAGTATTTATAGACTTCAGAAAATAGTGTTGGCTGATCGCTCGGTGAGGTTAGTCGCGAACGCCGAATGACTTGGCGATTCACCCTTCTTCTAGTTCATCGTCGTTTGTTATTTGCCTTCAGTACCTGTGCGTTCTGGATCATTGGGCGGTATACTTCTGCTTCACGAAACTGATCAGCAAAACGCCGATTGCTCCTTTCATCGCCTTTTTTATCCTTCTCCTTCAGGGCTTCACGTATTGGAACAAAGGGTGGAGTGCGTCCCTTCGGCAAATCGCCAAGCATCTTGGCGATTCTCAGGCTTCAACTTTTTTGTTCTTTTCAGCCTTCTTGTTCCTTTTTGCGCCTAAGTGTCCATGCTTCCACTAAAACTTCAAATACCTGAAACTTAAGTGTTTTCATAAGATATCTAGACTAAATATGCATTTGAGGACACTATTTCTATTAAAATAAAGCACTAAATGAGTCCAATTTGTGGACTCATCAAACCTCTCTCTCGATCAAGCTAAGAACACAAAATTAGAACTGTATTTGAAACTACAATTCATAAATTAAAACTCAGCTAATGATTAAACCCATTTCAATTAAGCATTAAAGTTAGTAATTAACAATACCCATACGCTAATTCAACCCATAATAACATGATCATACCCCAAGAATTGGGGTTTTATCTAAATATCATAAAAATATAAAAACAATTGCCAACTCGATTAGCCATCAGCTGGATAATAGTCTCCAAGCCTTTACAATGTTGTCCAAAGGTTCAATTAAAAGACTCAAGTCAAAATCCTTACGAATTCTACAATAAGCACTCAAAAACTTAGAAATACTCTACTCTAGAATGGAAACTGTAGTATCTGAGAGAGAATTGTAATATCAGGGTAACCACCCCTCAAAACTCCTTTACAAAATCAATTTATAGTTTTCTACTTTTTGGCTCAAAAGTCCACTCGGCGGGATATGTCGTGCTGCGCCGAGTGGTTCAGCGATCCGCCGTTTGCTCACTTTCATTGCCATTTTGCATTGGTCATCATCATCCCAAGTGCTGTAAGTTTGGGCGATCCAACTTGTTGTCACAGAAACGGTCGCCGATTCACCGACTTCCCATTTATGTTGCCGACTTTGTTTATTTCTCCAAGGCTGGCATACTGGAACAATAAGTGAGCTGAAGAGCCACTCGGAGGTTCACTAAGTGGTATTGGCAATCACCAGGATCCTCTTTTCTCTACTTATTCAGCTTGTTTTGCTCCTTTTCGCCTAGTAGTGTCCTTGCCTTGCTCCTTAGCTCATATACCTGAAAATCTATGCTTTAACATCAATTTATAACATAAATTATGCATTTGAGGACACTAAAACTATCAAAACAAAGCCCTAAATGAGCCCAAATCTTGGACTCATCGACACCCCCAACATAAACTTTTGTTTGTCCTCAAGTAAAACTCAAGATCAGCAGTTCAATAAGGATGTCTCAAATAGTGCTGCATAAGACTCAACATGAATGCACACAAAAAGGTTCAAACTACACATACAATGCTCAATTGTGCACTCAAAGATTCGAATTATGGATCACGATCATCAAAATATACTCAAGTTCACAATACTTGCTTCAAATGCAAGTTCAAACTCAACAAAGGTACTCAAATGCCCTCTCCACAAAGATTCCATATTCACACAAAATTCATCAATAATTCAAAGTTCCGGAATAACAAACAACTATCACACTCAAAAAGATGAACATATGCATGACTTCACCCATAGGCTTGCCCTTGTTTTCCAATCAACATTTGTTTCAGCTCACTAAAGATCACAAAGGTCTTTTTAAGGCTTGTAACGGGGCTCAGTGCAAAGGTATGGTCATTTAGGCTTAGTGGCTTCTTCCTTCATGAATTATGGCATGAAAAATCACTCTTTCTCCTTCTCTTTCATATTCACATATGTTCCAAACTCCACCCCATTATTCGACTAGGCATGAATTATCGGATACCCCATTTTCACTATATTGACACACTTTATTTCACAATTTTTACTCTTTTTCAATCCTTTTTTTCTTTTCTTTCTCTTTTTTTTTACATGGAGGGATTCCATCTTTTTCAAAAATATCTACCAAAGGGAGAATTTTTTCACACTTTTGACTTTTCTTCTTTTTCACCGCATCCCCAACTTAGGGTTTTGTCCTAAGTTGGCTATTCAAACATACCAATACTTCATGAAGGTTATATGTGATGGGTAAAAGAGGTCAAAGTTGTTTAAGTTTCTTCCAACAAAAGGGTAGGCTCAAAAGGTACCAAGCTAGGTTCGCACATCTCACACGGTTGGCCACAGAGAGGTATATTATCAAATTTGGCTCACTCTTCAAAATTATTGCCTAAGATCATTTCAATCGATCACTTCACTCAATTAATCGGACCAACGGGGCAAGTTCTAGGTGTCATCAAATACCATGTTCCAAAACAAACTCACCACACAAGGCATTGGTACCAATATCAAATAAGACCCCACACTTTCTAGCTACGTGCAATGTTCATTACAAAAGGCTCATTCGACAAGCATCCAGTCACAATGAGATGCAAAAAGTTCACATATTGCCTATGTAACCTAGTTTTCCTCATCGTAGCCGCACATTCATTTTGTTCAATTAAGAGCACTATTCAAGTCATCCGTATTGACCACAACCGATACTCAAATTTGCACAAGAACACCCACATTCACACATAAGAGGTGGCAAAATTTTAAAATTGGTTTAAAAATGCTTTTCACATTAAAACAAATGGGCCACAAGCTAAGAACATCCGCAACACACTTCAACAAAGAAGATATATATCCAAACTAATAAGTTCAATATTCACAAAACTATCATCAAAACCAATACACAAAAACAACCCAAAGGAGGTAGGTATGGAAATACCTCACCCTACCCAACAAAAATAGGCAGTTGCCCTCAAATGCAACTAAAACAAAAACAAAGTATAAAAGGTAACAGAGAGGGAGGGGAAAAGTCATCCTGCCAGGCTAAGCCTAGGTGAAGTCTTCATCTTAGTCACTCCATCTGTTGGGGCATCAGTGCCTGGTGTTACAGAAGTCGTGACTCCACTGGAACCCATCAAGGAAGTATCCCTCAGAGAGGCCTGAAATACTGAATCTACCATAGCCTCCTCTAAGTCAGTCAGGCCCTCAAAAACAGTCTCCGCCTGAACACCAAGTTGATTCTTATTAGTCTCAGCCTCGGACTCTGCAGCAACATCATCAGCTCTAACCTCATCTCCGGTGGTAGCCGGAGGCACATCAGAATGAGCTGGAATATTGGTGCTTGGGCCATTTGGGATCTCCACAGTCCCAAAGATCAGGGACATATCAGTGGACTTCAGCTAGTCCACATCTTTCCTCAATGCAGCAATCTCAGCGTTTAAGGCCGTCACCTCATGAGTAGCTCTCTGGCCTCTCTCACACACCTCTACTCTCATCATTAGTGCATCAATAGAAGACCTGAGAGGTGTTAGTACAACAGTAATGGCTCTCTCAATCATCCCAGGAACAATAGCCTCTAACCAGGAGGAATACACATTAACAGACTGGGATAAGTGCCCCATTTTGTAAAGCATAGCCTGGGTGATCAGAGGCTTAGAAGCAGAGGTACTAGCAGCAGCAAATCTAGGGGGCTGGGGGGCAGCAGAAGTACTCAGGGCCTTAGAAGGAGTGGAGCTAGAAGTACTTGAAGGCCTAGTCGCCAGAGTAGGCAAGACTGCCTCTATAGGTAGCTTATCAATATCAATTCCCAGGAAAGTGTCCACCGAGGTTGTCCTCCTTCTCTCAACTTCATCTTTCTGGTACTCAGCCTCAATACGCCAAATATCAGTAGAGGAAGTGGGTGTCACCTCCATATCCATCTTCACATCTCGAGGAACACGGGTCTGTCTGCATAGCTCGATGATCAATATCAGAAAGGAAAGAGATGTCTAGCGCTGCTTGGCCCTCATGGCCATCTCCTGCTCAATGATCAAACCTAGATTGAGCTTCTACCTATCAATAATAGATCCAAGACAGGTCACCTTTGGGTGGTGGAAAATAGACTCGTTCTTGGATGAAATATAACACCCCAAAAGTTAGTAGGTTAAACTAGAGCCTAAACATGAGGGTTAACGTCAAGACTAAAGGGAAAGGGCAAAGGGAGTTGGGTGAGGGACATGACAAAGGGCCAAGGTTGCCCAAAATGAGTTTAGGGATGCAGACTATGGGTGATCAAGAAAAACATTTTGGCGAGTCGTCGAACACCTATTGCGACTTCAGGCTCCTCGTCGAAAGTTCCAGAGCCAAACAACAAGTATAGCATGAACTTAAAGGTGAGATGGAGACATTAGGCGAACCACCAAGTGATTCGGCGAGCTTGATCCAGCTCACCAAATGACTCACCGTGCCTAATCTCAATTCATATTCTTGAAGTCAACCCCGCAATCCCCATAATAAAATTAAAGTGTGCACAACTCAAATTGCAGCATAACCTAAAACACCCAATGCCTCGAGGTACTTAGACCTCTACCGATTAACAATCAACAACAAGTAACCACAACCCTACGAACTCTTCTTTATTTTACGCACAAATTAGCAAGATTTCAACAGTAGTACACTACGGGCAGGATACCCAAACTATAATACGCAAACAAATATCCTGATACTACTAGAGAAGCCCAGCACACTTCAACAGGGTAAAATCAGTTGCATAAGAGTACAAATACCAAGAGTAAATGTGGGGTTTGAAAAACTAACCTTTTCAGTAGATTAAATCAAAACTGTGATGCTATGCGGCAAATTAATCCAGATCCAAACACCAATCAACGACCGAAATAGTTGAAATGCAAAAGTTATTGAAAATACTTAGTAGGGGCGAATTGCCGAAGTTTGAAATCGAGGAAAGTGAAGAGTTCGAAACTTTTAAATCATTTGGCTGTTAATACCCATCCAGTTCGCGTCCATTCGGCGACGTTAGTCGCAACCGCCGATCCACTCAGCGACGCGCCGAGTGGTCACTTACCTCGTCGAGTTCTACAGGACCTTCAGTCAAAGTGAGGGTCCAAACAACGGTTTACATTGGGATCGCCAACCTAGTCGGCGGTTCGCCAATAATTTCCTGTGCTCGCCGATTGTTACAGAATCTCATGTGAGAGTTTCTTGAGTTTAATGGCGGTCTGGATCAGCGTCATCGACCTCTTCGATGATTCGCTGAATGGGCTTATGATCGCCAACCTGCACTTTTCAATTACTATCCATACTTCAACCTGCAAAATCAAAACACCATTATTTCTAAAACAAAAATTAAAGCAATAAAGGGTTTTGGGCTGCCTCCCAAATAATGCCTTAGTTAACGTCGTGGCACGACACAAGTCCAAGCTCATGTTCCACTAGTGTGTGCCTCAATATCATCAAGCAACCCCTTTATCGGATCTTTATATCGCTCATTTAGTACTTGGTCCATTTGGGATCCTAGTAGCAGGATGAACTTGACATGGAAAGTTGACATCTGGTTCAACAACACTACATTCTCCCTGAGTTCCTCCAGTACCCTGTCCTGCGTATTGGCTTTCCGGAGAAGGCGCGCGAGCATTGCTTCAGTTTGTCCATCCCTCTTATTCTTTGATTTTCTTTGCTCATAAGGAGGGACATATCAGTCTTTCTTGATGCACTGGACATCAAGCTCTCTAACCTTTTTGACCAACTCATCCATCTGAGTCATCAGTGCGGCCATCATGAAGTCCTCTTCTACTTCTTGTTTTTTCTCAGCCATGTGATCAAGCAGTTGGACTGCTATCGCATAAGGCTGTTTTGAAATGCCACCCAGAATGAATTGATCTGCCAACACCTTGTTTCCGGGACCAAGACTGTTGTAGAAACAGTCAAGGAGGACTATATCGGGAATTTCATGACTTTGGCATTGAGTTATCAGTTCTTTAAACCTTGCCCATGTTTGATGGATCCGTTCACCTTCCAATTGTTTGAAGGTTAGGATGTGATCCCTGAACAACATTACTTCCAATGGAGGAAACTCCATTTGCTCATGAGTACTGCTCGACCTACTCACCTCATATATTTCGAAGCTCAAACCAAAAAAAACAAAACTAAAAATTAAGTTAGTAAACTACGACTACGAAGAACAAATTTTTTACTAAATTACCAATTCTCAAATAACACCACTCCTCGGCAGCGGAGCCATTTTGATGTTCGACGTAATCAACTGACACTATTTTAGTTCAAGTGCCAAACGATCGCATGTAGTGATATAACCCAACCAAGGGTTGGGATCGTTCCCACAGGGAGTGGTTTTGAGAATTAATAGAAAAATAAAATCAAGTTCTAATTAGTCATAGCTATAAATATTAATGAATAAAAACATACTAAATCTAAGGGGTGATGCAAGCGTCAATTATCAATGGGGGTTTGTATTAATTAAAAAGTAAAAAGAACAAAAATACAAGGAAACGAGATACGGAGATGGGATTCTTGGGATGTGATAGGAATACGGGATAAACTAGACTATCGGGTACATGCTTTTGATAGTAAACTGTTGAACATTTGTGACTAGGCTAGACTATAGTGGAAGTAAATTCTCTCTCGAGCAACTTACCCCGAATCAACTCGATTTCTCTCGAACACCGAGTTGCCGCATTAAGCACAGTCTCCGCCTTAGCCCATTCACTCTCTCGAGCTGAATATGTGGGAGAAAGACTGGGATTCACTCTCTCGAGCTGAACCTATGTCGACCCAATACCACAGGTCAACAATTTAGTAGTCTTAGTTTTACGACCTTTCTCTCGAGCAAGCCAAAAACACTAAGATGAAATCATATTTGCAACTACAATCCCATTAAGTTCATACACAACTACTAAATGAAATCACATTTAAACAACAAATAAACCATCAACAAGCAAGACCCAACAGATAATTTAACCCATATTCACAAAATCACACCCCAAGAATTTGGGTTTAGCTAGACATGTAAAAGAGATAAAAATTTATACCAATATCAGTTTCCATCAATTGGGTATGAAGAATTAATTTTAAAATCATGTCACGAGTGAAAATCTTCGAGACCCACTTCCAATTTCTTGGAGTTGAAACCCTTTGAATCTTCAAGGTCTTAGAACAAAGTATCCAAAACCCTCTAAAACTTAACTCTCTCAAAAACTGTAAAAAGTTCCAATAAATGAAGTCATTTTTTTTAAACTAGAGATTTAAAACAAGTATTTATAGTGTTTTAACATTTGTGCTGTGGAGGACCATTCGGTGCTGTTAGGCGGGATCGCCGATTTCATCGCCTTCTTGATTTAGCCTTCAGCATTCTCGCATTTTAAGGCATTGGGCGATAGAAGTACTGCTTCGTGGAACTGCTCGGCGACGCGCCGACTGATTCTTTTCATCGCGTACTTGACCTTTTCCTTTAGGGCTAAGCACACTGGAACAAAAGGTGATCTCCAGGCCGATTAGCGACTTTACAACAGGGCTCCACGATATTCAGGCCTTCATTTGTTCATTCTTTTTAGCCGCCTTGTTCCTTTTTGCCAAGTAATGTCCATGATTTACCTCTAACTCCAAATACCTGAAACTTAAGGGTTTACATAAGTTATTGAGACAAAATATGTATTTGAGGACACTAATTCTATTAAAATATAGCCCTAAATGAGTCCAATTTGTGGACTCATCACTAGCCACTGTCCACCTTGACCACGAGGGTCTTCACAACCCGTGGTGGCCACCACGAGTCGTGGTGCCACCCGTGGTGGGTGAGGCAGTGAGCCCACAAAACTGCCCAAAGAAAGGCTCCCCTTCACAAGCCACTTCACGGCTCGTGGTGAAGACCACGGCCCGTGGGAAGGCTCGTGGGGTTGAATTCACCATTTAGGGGGCCTGACAAGTTGAGGTGGCTACTGGTCAAGGGACCAAGGGCACCACCACAGGCTATGGTGCCCCTGACGGGTCGTGAACCTGGTTGTAAGGCCTGGCACCCCACTTTAAAGTGAGGGATATTTTAGGTTATTCCAATTTAGGTAGTTATTAAATGAGGTCGTTTTGTATTGTTTTAATAAACCTATATAAATCCTTTTAAGTCACTAACCAACCCATTCACCTCATAAATCCCAAAACCTAAAAGAGTTCATCTTCTCCAAAAATTCTCTCTCTAGAACTCATGGAAGAAGAAGAAGAAGAAATGTGAAGCTAGGTTTGAAGAATCAAGCTTTTATCTTCAAATTCATGGGAAATATTCAATAAGGTATGGTAGATCTTCATCCATGGGTAGCCTTCACCCATGGAGTCCCATCAAAACACCCAATTTAAAGTTAGAAAACCCAAAAGTTAGGGTTTGACTTCAATTTCATGGATTCCTCTCAAATTCATTTTTAAAGATTGAATTATGTTTGTTTATGAATATATTGATGATTTTACATTATTTTAAGTTGAGTTTCTCAAGAATCCAATAATTTCCCTATTTTCTCAAATTGGATCTTAAAGTGTGGGTTTGGATTGATGCAAGTAGAATGTTATAGAATTATAAATATAATGAATTGATTACTTAAATTATGTTATTATCCATGTCTAATGTATTAATTCTAGATGTGTTGATGAATCATGATATATTGTCCTTGAAGGGCAATTTATGAGAATTATGCATGATTATGAGATTTATGTGTATGCCTTATGTACACTTTGAGAGTAATGTGATTATGACTATGATGTAATTGTGGTGTTGTTGAAAGACTATTCTCACATACACACACTTATGAATGAAGTATGAATGAAGTTGCCATGATTATGATAATAATGTTGTATTGATTGAAAGGTTATTCTCAATTATACACCTATGCATGATGATGACATGTTGTGCAAGGTTTTCTCATATAATGATGTACCTTGAATCGATAGGCTAAGGGCATCCTTTTCATGTGTAATTAAAGAGCTATCGTGATTGATATACCTTAAATCGGTAGACCAATGGCACCCCTTTCATGAGTGACTAATGAAGTATTATAAGGCTTTGTCTTGAATCGGTAGACCAATGGTATCCCTTTCTTGAGGAGTCAATGAGCTATTCTAATGATGTACCTTGAATCGGTAGGCCAATGGCACCCTTTCATGAGTAATGATGTTAATAAAGAATTAACTACTTCGTGGGAATTTAATGCTTAGCACTGAGTGGATATTGTGAGGTGGAAGCTCTCCCTAGTATGGCCGGGTTTCCGGTAAAAACCTCCTTATCCCATAACTATATGCCCATATAGGGTATTTGCTAGTGGATCCACCTAAGCTAAATGTTACCATTTATACCTTAGGCAAGTAGACCAATTCTTTTTAGTGTGGGAGACACCGGATTCCATGATTTGCTCACATGGTCTATGTCGGTTAAGGCTTACCCCCACAATAAATGATTATGAACTATGGCTCCTCAAGAAGCAGTTCTTAGTGTGGGTGGGGCAATGGGACTTCATCCATGAATTGCACAAGTAGGTAGTGAGAGTAGTTCTGGTATTCGTTTTATGTTATGTAGATTATGAAATGAAGTATGCTTAATATGGATTGTTGGTAAGAGTTGATTTCCTTGATATGCCTTATAAAAGGTGAATGTTTCCTTGTCTATGAGTATTAACTAAGGATGATATCAAAGAATGGTAAGTATGATTATGGTGGTCTAAAACAGGCACTTAGTATAGATGGGATTATGGGATCTTATCTATGCATTGCACAAGTATAACTTAGGGTTACTTTTGAGATGGTTCTATTATGCTATGATTATCTTTATGTTGAATATGCTTGTAACTTATGCTTTTATACTAATGTGCATGATGATTCTCAAACATTGGAAAGTGCATGCTTTTCAACTAAAATGTCATTTTTAGCATGTTTTCAAGGGTTTTATGCATGGCTGTCATACTTGGTGCATTTTTGTACTAACCCATATTTTCTACATTTTCCCAAAGTGTAGGGATTGGCACTCAATTTGGTTCCCCTTGTGGCTAAGAGCTTCGAATTGATCATTCTCCTTGCTAGTTGGTGAGTCCTCATGATTCGAGGACGTATAAGTCATTTGTAGTTTCTTTCTAGCTATTTCATTTTCAGACTATATTGTAAGGGATATGTTCCTATTTGGTTCAAAGATTGTATTAGATAGCTAATTGAGATAAGTCTAGACTTCTGCTTGCTTTTATAAAAGACTTCGATTGTATAGATAAAGTTTTAAATTTCTGCATCATTTATTTTATCTTATGTGATGATATGCTAAGGGATTGTATGAGACCCCTTCGGGGTCAAGTACATGGTGTTACATCTAGGGTTCACCCCTGGGTCGTGACACAACATGATTGTGCTACTAATAAACCTGAACCAATACCTTGTCGCCACATTGAGATTTTTTTATCTATTTGCACTCCTGCTTCAATCCACCTCGACGTGTTGTCAGAAAGAAGATGCGCCAATAAACTCTTTAATTCATCCAAAATTTGTGTCTAGATCATACTCTGGTAATCATGCATGAAGTTATAAGTACATACCAAAATGGCATTTATGTCTTTACTATCACATTTCACCTTTTTACCCCGAACAATTACGGAATTAACTGGTTTGAAGGCACTGACCTCCCTCTTCCCTTATGGCACCAAGTTTCTGTAGGCCGAGTAGAACACTCGAACCCAATAAGGAATGTAGGGACCCCGGGATTTAGTGAAAATCTCAAACTTATGGAACCTGAGAGTGCTCCATTATCTCCGGATACCTGTCCACCACACCATCCGTGGTTAATCTCTTCTTCTCAAGAATAGTCCTCAAACCCTCAGCTTTTAGTCTTTTGAGAGACTGGGGAGGAGGACCTTGTACTAGTGGCGCTGGGACCATAGTATGTGATGGCGCTGGAGGAGGAGTCTGAGGCACCAGAATCCTAGACGGATCATGCATCGCCTTGGAGCGAAGTTCTGCTCTCTGTGCCTGTAAAACCTAGTCATCCTCAGGCTCAGAGATGGAAGTCTGAGAATCCTGTGACTCTCCCTCATTGTCTAATGAGGTGAGGTGAGTCTCGTAGACTCCCTCACTATCGGAGCTGGCCTCCGGTGACTCAACCACGGGCACTTTGCCCTTCCTTTGCCTCAACGGGCACCTTACACTTCATTTGCCTTTGCCTCCCTTTGTATGGAATTTGGATGCCTTTGCTCTGGATGCAGCTGCATCCTCATCTGTAACAACTCCTCTTGCCCGCTTGCGGGGTGACATGTGTCTTCATGACACTTTGGGTTTAGCCATTTTTACAAAACAATGGAAAAACACTTAGAAAAAGTACAAGAAAAATGCAGAAAATAAGTTGCAGAAAGACTCGCCGAACGGTTCTGCGAGTCGCCGAGTCGCTTTGGCGAGTCAGATCGGGCTCGCCAAAAGTACCAACATATAATATTCAAACATTCAAGACAGGTCGGCGATGCTCATGGCCGTTCGGTGAATCGGTGTGGTAGAAGTAGCTCACTGAAAGATGAAGTGTATTTTAGGGATTTAGCGGCGCAGAAGGGCGATCAAGAAGGCATTTCGGCGAGTGATCTCGGCGACCTCAGGCATCTCGCCAAACCTCAGGCATCTCGCCAAAAGTTACAGAACAGACTCAACCAATTTTAGATATTAAGGGCGATCTGTGGGGGACTTTGGCAAACCATCGAACCACTCGACGAGTTCGACTTGGCTCGCCAAATGGCACTTCGTGCCAGTTTTCAACCCTTTTTCTCAAAACCAACCCGTAACCCACGAAAACAAAATTAAACACAAAAAATATGCAATTAAGGTTAGAGCCATTCTACCCATGCCCTCGGGGTACTTAGACTTCCCTCGATTTGGCAGAAATTGGCCATTTGATGACTTTTACCCTTAAGAATGACGGCAAACGCTCCATCTTTGGGAAAATTATGTCATTTAGCACAATTGGGGTTACTTAGACTTCACCCCACTAGACCCAATACATATACTCTGCACCCCAACAAGTTACACTCAATTTCAACAAGCAAGAACACGGGAATCAAACAATTATACCCAAGAAGGCACTCATTTTAATTCATTACAAGAAATCCATCAATTAAACAACAATTATAATCAACTACCCAACAAAAATCACCAACAAATTATTGATTGCATTCAATTTCAACCACACATTTAGAGTACGGGTTTGGAAAAACCAGCCTTTTAGAGCCGAAGACAAGAGTTGAAAAGCTAGGCGGCAAAGTTCCATAATCCGAGCAAATAATTCACAGTGAGGGAAAAAGCAAGAAAATATGAAGGATCAAAAGTGGGGAGTGAGGGTACGGGGGTTAAAAATGGAAGAAGATGAAGGATTTTGAAATTTTAAACCGTTTGGTCTTTAAAACCTTTCAGTTCGCGCTCCCTTCAGCGGAGTAAGTCATTCTCACCGAACCACTCGGCAATGCGCCGAGTGGTATATTACCTCGCCGAGTTTTACAGGACTTCCTGAAATTTGGGGTTTCAAACGGCGGACAAAGTCGGGCTCGCTAACTTGCTCGGTGAGTCACCAAGTAAGCATGTAGCCCACCGAGTTTTACAGATTTCCCCTTCAAGCTTGGTGGTTCCAATGGCGGTCCAAGTGGGGGCTCGCTGACTTGTTCGGCGTGTCGCTAACTTGTTCGGCATGTCACACACTGGACTTTGCCTCGCCAAACAACTCATTTTCCAACACTTTTCACTTTTCAACCTACACAATCAACACCCGTTATTCAAAATAAAAAATTAAAGCATCAAAAACTTAGGTTGCCTCCCAAGAAGCGCCTTAGTTAATAGCGTGGAACGACAAAAATACCCGTTCAAGGATCATTCTTAGGGTTTGCCAAAGTATCACTTGACAGGCCCCCTTTTGGACTTGGGTTCAAATGAGAAGAAATCTGACCCGTTTGGGTCTCCAGCCTATGGCTAGTTAATATATACTTTCCTATTCATACTATCGGCTCTATATTGATTAGGGCGAATGTGAGTACAAGCCGAGCCAGGTTGAAAGTCTTGAATCTGCTTTTAAATTTCTTGATTGACACGGGATGGGACTGACCGTCTGATTAAGTGTAGAGACATCCTCCTTCATTTCTTTGAACACTTTGTCGGATCCTTCAACTTTATTGAGAATATGTGAGAGCATATCTTCCGTACGAACATTTTCAGACTCCTTGGGCTTTTAATGCTAATAGGGTGGGATGTACTTGCCCTTGTCACCCTCTCTTTTCTTCCAAGTGGTGTTACGATCACTCCAATCTCTGTCACGGTCTCTCCATCCCTCATCTCTATTCCAACTCGTATTTCCACCTGACCTTGTGTAGTTTGCTCGATATCTACCTCCTTGATTAGCTAGGAAGTTCACTTCCTCATTGTAAAGTGCTTCAAAAAGAGCTTCCTCGGGATTCACTCCACCAATACCAACAACATTAGCACTCTTTGCACCACTACCCATCAAATATTTCGCCAAGTTATCCAGCTAGGTCATCATTTCGGCCATGTTTTGGTCCCTCTCTTGATCCGTTTCGATCTGCTCTTTTGTCATTCTAAAAGTAAGAGGGGACACTTGGTCCTTGATACTCTCAGAAGTGATTTCAAATACAGTTAGTGCTCAGTACCATAGGCTTGCCCTTATTTTCATTGCTTAGACTCTCCAAACTAGTCACTACGATCACTATATGACTTTTTTAGCTTGTAACATAGGCTCAGGGTCAGGTATGGTACATTTGGGTACTTTTTAGTGACTTTCTTGCCTCCTTGACATTACATTGGCTTTTTACCTCTTTTCTCAACCAATTCTTGACATCTTTTTATTTTTCTGCTCTTTCCTTTGATCCTCTTTCGCACAAATGTGACTTTTGACTCTATAGCTCATATTGTTCACTTTTCTACGTTTTCTTTTACTTCACTTTTCTTTGTTTCTTTCAGCACTTTTGTCACATCTTTTTCTATATTTTTCTTTTCTTTTTCTCTCTTCAACACAAAACTCTTTTCATACCCTTTTTCTTTCGGTTTCCTCAATCCTAGCCACCCTCAACTTATGTATTTTGCATGAGTTGAGGTGCACAATATCCGATGCCGGACCAGGGCCAAGATCAAGGTAACTTTTTGAATTAGCCACCCTCAACTTAGGCTTTTGGCCTAAGTCAAAGTGCACATGCCTAAGGAGGGACTGAGGCCAAGACAATTATTTTAGGGAAGGTGAATTAGGTGTATTGAAATAAGTGGTCTACATTAGGCTCAAACATTTGGATCAAAGAGAACATTTATTTCTTTTGGTTGAATCATTTAGGCTTGAGTGGACTTATTTGAAAAGGGGCCTATGATTATTTCCCAACTTCTAGCCTAGATTATCTTAGCTGGACCAACGAGGCAAGTTCTAGGTTGGCACATATTGTATGAACATTCATACTTTTCTCACACACACTTGGCACATTGTTCTATTATCATATTATTGAATTGCCCAGTTAAAGTTTTAGCTTAAGTTATGCTATCCTACCAGTTCCTTATCATGTCATATGAAGATCCAACACATTCAACTCATTTAGCCTATAGATCTAGCACATTTTAAAAAATTTGGCCGGTATCAATTTCATGTTTTATCAATTTCGTGTTATTTATGCCATCATGCTTTCATTATTCTACTTACTTCTACAAATACAATCCTAAACAAGCCGGTTCAACAGAAAAGTAAACAGTCCTTAAAGGGAAAAGAATGCAGGAAAGAAAACTCCAAAGGAGGATTATGAGCTGGGTTACTCAAACTTCACCATATCACTAACACTCCATTTACCCCACCACCCAACAAAATAAGGTGCAATTGCCCTCAATGCACAAAAATCAAAAGTAAAACATAGGGTGAAGCAAACCTGTGGCGCATGTGCACTTAAGACCTCGCAAGAAGTGTGTGGGTCCAGTTTCCCTGAGCCTGCTGGATCAACACTAGAAACGCCATCAGTAGCGCCCTCATCAACTAACATAGCACCCTCATTAGTGGTCAAACTGCCAGATGGTCCAACATCCACCTCACGAGCCCATTGTTGTCTCCTCTCCTCATCAAGTATAGACGCCCTCTGGCCTCCCCAACTGTTGGCGCTCCTTCTTCTTCATTCTTCGATCCTCACTAGCATTGAAAATTTGGTCAGAGCGGTGGTGCTTCCCAGTAGCACGGGAAGAATCTGGTGGCGTCATAGTATCGCCGAACAGAGCAGACATCACCACCGCATCCTGTGGTACCGTAGGGGCAGACTCTGGCCCAGTCTCAGTGGGGTCTAGGACTGCAACAACATCATCACAGAGGCTAGCCAACTCCTGTTGGAAGGTGGTCACATCTATGGTTGGGGTGGCCTCTCCAAAACTCTCAACTCGAAAGCATCCAGACGCTTATAAACGGCCTGAATCTTCTGAACCATCATCTACTCCATCCTTCCCTCAAACTCTGCAATAGAGCGATGCATCCACATGTAACACTCCAGAAATTCGTAGGCTAAAACTAGAGCTAAACGTTTGAGGGTTAGAGTCATGGAGGTGGCCTAGGGCCAAGGGCAAAGGGGCATGGGCCAAGGCTTCCCAAGCCTTGCCAAGGCACTGCCCCAAGACCACGAGGGCCTTCATGACCAGTGGTGGTCACCACGAGTCGTGGTGCCACTCGTTAAGGTGGAGGCAGTAGCCTCCCTAAGGCTGCCCCAAATTGGTCCCCCACATGAGCCCTTTCACAACTCGTAAAGCCTTAGACGGCTCGTGGTAGTGGCCTTGGTTAGACCTTGGTGGTGTGAGAATGGTGAGGAAAGTGGCAAGCCACTGCCTCAAGGCCCACGAGAGGGACCACGACTCGTGGCTTGCACCACGGGTCGTGGAGCCCCTGGGGAAAATGCATTGAGCTTGTGAGATATGGGTACATGTTGCTTAAGCAACTGCCTCAAGTCCACGGTGGGGACCACGGCTCATGGTCTTGACCAGGCTCGTGGAGCACTTTAAGTGAGGGTTATTTTGGGAAATTCCATTTTAAGTCCTATCAAAATAAAGTCATTTTGGGTAAGTTTAAGGTAACTATATAAATCATTTTTAAGTCAAATTCACCCAACCTAAGTCATAGTTTCACAACACCCCAATATTTCCCAAAGTTCATCTCCCTCCAAAAGTTCTCTCTTCAGAACTTCAAAGAAGAAGAAGAAGCAAGTTGGGGCTAGGGTTCAAGGAGCAAGTTTTGCTACTCAATTCCATAGGACTCCATTGCTAAGGTATGGTAGTCTTTCATCCATAGATGGTTTTCATCCATGGAGTCCGTTCAAAACCCCAATTTCAAAGATAGAAATTTCCCAAAAGTTATGGTTTGTCACCAAGTCATGGGTTCCTTTCAAAAATGATTCTAATGCTTTAATTACTTTATATTATGATTGAATTGCTGAATTATTATGGTTTTCATGTTGAAATCCCCAAGAACCCATGAAACCCCTATATTACTCAATTATGATCTTGTGATGTAGGTTTGTTGATTATAGAAGAATGGTATGAGATTATGTATGTAGTGATTGGGTTACTTGAACTATGATTATAACCATGTCTAATGTAGTAATTCTATATGTGTTGATTAAATATGATCTATGGTCCTTGAAGGGCAAAGTAAGAGAATTATGCATGATTATGAGATTGATGTATATAATTAAAGAACACTTTGAGAGTAAAGTGAATATGATTATGATCTAATTGTTGTGTTGTTTGAAGTTATCTTCATGTACACTCCTATGTTTGAATATGATATGATGTGAATGGTTTTCTTATAATATGATGATTCTAAGGTTGAAAGTCTATTCTCACTTATTGAATCTATGAGCTATAGTATGAATTATGTTGGATTGAGTATCAAGACAGTCTACCATGAATATGAATTTAAGTCAAAACTTAATATGTATTCTATGGGAATTAATTCTTAGCACCGAAAGAATATGAATATGCAATGGAAGCTTGTGCGTTAGTTGAGTCCGACTTCCCAAAGAAAGCGTTTACACTAGTTGAGTCTGGCTTTTCATATGGGTTCCTTCTACCTTAGTTGAGTCCGGTTTCCCAAAGTATGTATCTCATGAGATGGGAACCTTATACCTTAGTTGAGTCCGGGTTTCAAGAATCAATCTCCTAATCTCATAAACTATGTGCCCACTTAGGTATTTAGCTAGTGGATCCACCTAAGCTAAGAGTATGGTTCTACCTTAGGCAAGTATGACAACCCCTTCTCGGTTTGAGGTAGACACCGGATTCCATGGTAAGCTCACATGGTCTATGTTGGTTAAGGCTAATCTCCCTTATGATAGTATGGACAAGAATATGAATTATGAACTATAGTTATTCAAGAGGCTTTACTTAGTGTGGATGGATTATGGGATCTTATTCATGCATTGAACAAGTATGATTTGAGGGTATTTATGGTATGTTCCTCTTATGATATGATGAATAATGAGTTGATTATGCTTATAACTTATGCGTTTCCATTATCTTCAAAAAGATGCTTTAACTTAGTAAATATCATGCTTTCAACTAAAATGTCCCTTTTTGGCATGTTTTCATGATTTTATGCATGACTATCATACCTAGTGCATTTTTGTACTAACCCAATTTTCCTACATTTTTCTCAAGTGTAGGGTCCGGTTCTTAAGGTGGTCCCCATTGTGGCTAGAGCTTGGATTTGTTCATTTCTCCTTCTTGTGGTGAGTCCTCATGATTCGAGGACGGATATTTTCATTGTAGTTCCTTTTCTTGTATTACATTTTCGGATTATGTTGTATGGGTTGTGGTCCAATTTGATTTGACTATTGTAATAGATGGCTAATTGAGACAAGTCTAGACTTCCACTTTCCTTTATGAAAATTTTCTACTTGAAATGTGTTTTTACCCTTATTGTTCTAATGTTTTATGTTATGATATGCTAAGTGGCTTACATGGAGCCTTTCAGGGTTCTATGTGCCTTGTTATATCTAGGGAGTACCCTTGGGTCGTGACAAACTTGGTATCAGAGCACAAGGTTTAGAATGATTCTAGGATGATGTCTCATAAGCAACATCTAATATAGTCTTTTTCATGAGTGTGAAGCGCTCCACACTTATGAATGAGAGGCTATAAGATGTTTAGGAAATGCCACTTCTTTCATTACTCTTAAGTCGTGCCTTAGAGTTTAACTCTATAAAGTCCCTCTTCTAATTCGTCTCTTATGTCTTCAGGATATGAATACATAAAGGGCTACCACTAGAAGAATGAAGGGTGTCAATGTGAATGAGGAAGCACCTCAAGCTAATCAAGCTCCGGTTGATCTCGTGGTTGAAAATGTGACCCATGCAAAGTTTAGGTCTACTATCCAAATGTTGTCTCAAGTCATGACGGCTCAAGCCAATAGTAAAGTTGTATCTCCGGTAAATCCTAATGTAAATTTGGCTGCTTCAAGGGTTAGGGATTTTTCTAGAATGAACCCTCCTGAGTTTCATGGCTCTAAAGTGGAAGAGGATCCCCAAAGGTTTATCGATGAGGTTTATAAAGTCCTTGATATTATGGGGGTGTCTTTAGAAGAGATGTCAGGGTTAGCCACCTACCAACTAAAGGACAAACATGACCACGGGATGATAATATGATATGATGTTGCTCAAGTATGGTATGAATTGTGGAAGAAGGGAAGACCCGTAGGAGCGGACCCGATTGAATAGGAAACGTTCAAAGAGGCATTTCTTGATAGACTCTTTCCTCGAGAGTTGAGGGAAGCTAAGGTAGAGGAATTCATTAATGTTTGCCAATGAAGTATAAGGGTGAAAGAGTATTCCCTAAAATTCACTCAATTGTCCAAGTATGCTTCGACTATGGTGGCGGATTCGAGGGATGAGAAGAGTAGGTTTTTGATGGGTGTGTCTGACTTGGTTAAAGAAGAATGTCGTACAACAATACTCCATCATGACATGGATATCTCAAGGCTTATGGTGTACTCTTAACAAATTGAGGAGTCCAAACTTAAGAAAAAGAATAAAGAGGTAAAAAGATCAAGAGCCGGTGATAGGAACTTCTCCAATGCTAGGTCCGATGGACAAGGTCGACAAAGGTTCTCCGACCAAGGCTCATCTAGTGCTCCAAGGGTCAAAAAGGATAGGGTTTAAAACCCTCAACCTCAAGGAGGTAATAGTGGTGATTCTTATGTTGCTAGGCCAAATTGTGCTAAATGTGGTAGAAAGCTTGATGGCAAGTGCCTTGTTAGTACAGATGGGTGTTGTAGTTGTGGGAAAGTTGGCCACAATATGTGAGATTGTCCAATGCTCAAGGTTAAGGGAAGATAAACAAGCTCCTCCAACCGGTTCCAACTCCAATGCTCAAAAGAAAAACCGCTTCTATGCTCTTCAATCTCGAGGTGACCAAGAGAGCTCCCCAGATGTGGTGACTGGTATGTTAAAAGTCCTTTCTATTGATGTATATGCCTTGTTAGATCCCGGTGCTACTTTGTCCTTGGTGACACTTTTTGTGGCCGTGAAGTTTGAAATACTCCCCGAAGTGTTAGTAGAACCTTTTTTGGTCTCTACCCCGATTGGTGACTCGGTGGTGGCTAAGAGAGTTTATAGAATTTGTCCTATTTCCTTGTCCCACATAGTTACTTTTGTGGATTTTGTGGAGTTATACATGTTAAACTTTGATGTGATTTCGGGTATGGATTGGTTGCATGCATGTTATGCCTCTATCGATTGTAGGACTCGGGTGGTTAGATTCCAATTTCCAAATGAGCCTATCTTAGAATGAAAGGGGGTAATTCTATCCCTAGAGGTCAATTTGTCTCTTGCCTTAATGCTGGGAAAATGATCTCCAAAGGGTGTATTTACCATCATGTTAGGGTGATGGATGATGAGTCTGAAACCCCTTCTTTAGAGTCAGTTCCGGTAGTGAATGAGTTTCCGGAAGTTTTTCCCGATTATTTGGCCGGTATTCCTCCTGAGCGGGAAATATATTTTAGTATTGACCTTTTACCGGATACGCAACCTATCTCCATTCCTTCTTATACAATTTCTCCGGATGTGTTGAAAGAACAATTAAAGGATTTGCTAGATAAGGGTTTAATCCGACCAAGTATATCTCCATGGGGTGCTCATGTGTTTTTTGTTAGAAAAAAGGATGGGTCTCATAGATGTGCATCGACTATCTTCAATTGAATAAAGTGACCATCAAGAATAACTATCCCCTTCCGAGAATTAATGATTTGTTTGACCACCTTCAAGGGGCTCGCTATTTTTCTAAGATTGATCTTCGTTCGGGTTATCACCAATTAAGGATGAGAAGGGTTGATATTCCAAAAGACGACATTTAGATCCCGGTATGGACACTATGAATTTATGGTTATGTCATTTGGGTTGACAAATGCCCCGGCATCATTTATGGACTTGATGAATAGAGTGTTTAGGCAATACCTAGACATGTTTGTGATTGTGTTTATCGATGATATTTTGATTTATTTGAGGAGTGGTAATGAACAAGTGGGCCATTTGAGAATTGTATTGCAAGTTCTTAAGGACCAACAACCTTTTACAAAGTTTAGCAAGTGTGACTTTTGGTTGAGGTATGTATATTTCCTTGGTCTTATTGTGTCAAGTGAGGGTATTGAGGTAGATCCTAAAAAGATGGATGCAGTCAAGAGTTGGCCTAGACCTCTAACTCCTTTCGACATTAGAAGATTTTTGGGTTTGGCCAGTTACTATAGGAGGTTTGTTGAGGGGTTTTCCTCCATTGCTTCTCCATTGACGTCTTTGACTCAAAAGGATGCTAAGTTTGTGTGGTCGGAAGCTTGTGAGAAAAGATTCAAAGAGTTGAAAGATAGACTTACTTTGCTCTGGTGTTGACCTAACCTGAGGGTACGGATGGTTTTGTGGTGTATTATGATGCCTCTAGAGTTGGGTTGGGATATGTGCTTATACAAAATGATAAGGTGATTGCCTATGCTACAAGGCAACTTAAAGTCTATGAAAAGAATTATCTGACCCATGATCTTGAATTAGCGGCAGTTGTGTTTGCCTTGAAAATATGAAGTCATTATTTGTATAGGGTCCGTATGGATGTTTTCACCGATCACAAAAGTCTTCAATATGTGTTTAGTCAAAAGGACTTGAATCTCCAACAACGAGGTGGTTAGAGTTATTAAAGGATTATGATATGACTACCCTTTATCACCCCATTAAGGCTAATGTGTTAAAGGATGCTCTTAGTAGGTTGTTGATGGGTAGTGTGGCTCGTGTAGATGATGAAACGAAGGAGTTGGTTCGTTAGGTGCATAGGTTGGCTCGGCTAGGTGTTCAACTAGTGGATTCCACCAAGGGTGGCATCATGGTCCATAACTGAATCGTCCTTTATGATGGATTTGAAGTCTAAACAAGACCTTGATCCGATATTAGTTGAGTTGAAAGAGTCGGTACTCAAGAAGTCCATTGAGGCTTTCTCCCAAGGGGGAGATGGGGTGCTTAGGTACCAAGGTCAGTTATGTATTCCGGATGTTGATGGTTTGAAGGAGCAAATTTTAGAGGAAGCTCATAGTTCTCAGTATTCTATTCATCCGGGAGCCACCAAGATGTACCGTGATCTACGGGAAGTCTATTAGTGGAACGGTATGAAGAAATATATTGCGGGATTTGTATCCAAATAACTGAATTATCAACAAGTTAAGGTTGAGCATCAAAGACCGGGAGGCTTGTCCCAATATATAAGTATCCCCATTTGGAAGTGGGAAGATGTAAATATGGACTTTATTGTTGGTTTGCCTCGCACCCGAAAGAAAAATGATTCTATTTGGGTCATTATAGATAGGATGACAAAATCAGCCCACTTTATTCCCGTCAAGGTGTCCTATTCGGTGGAAGACTATGCCAAGTTGTATATAAGGGAGATAGTGAAGTTGCATGGGGTCCCTTTATCTATTAATTCCAATCGGGGTACTCAATTTACTTCTCACATTTAGAAGTCATTCCAAAAAGGGCTTGGTACTAAGGTTAAGCTTAGCACGACTTTTCATCCCCAAACATATGGGCAAGCGGAGCGTACCATCCAAACATTAGAGGATATGTTAAGGGCATGTGTTATTTTCTTCTTATGATATGATGAATAATGAGTTCATTATGCTTATAACTTATGCTTTTCCATTATCTTCAAAATGATTCTTTAACTTAGTAAATATCATGCTTTCAACTAAAATGTCCCTTTTTCGGCATGTTTTCATGATTTTATGCATGACTATCATACTTAGTGCATTTTTCTACTACCCATATTTTCCTACATTGTTCCCAAGTGTAGGGTCCGGTTCTCAAGGTGGTCCCCATTGTGGCTAGTGCTTGGATTTGTTCATTTCTCCTTGCTTGTGGTGAGTCCTCATGATTCGAGGACGGATATTATCATTATAGTTCCTTTTCTTGTATTTTATTTTTGGATTATGTTGTATGGGCTCTGACCCAATTTGATTCGACTATTGTAATAGAAGGCTAATTAAGACAAGTCTAGATTTCCACTTTCCTTTATGAAATTTTGGACTTGAAATGTGTTGTTACTCTTATTGTTCTAATGATTTATGTTATGATATGCTAAGTGGCTTACATGGATCCTTTTGGGGTTCTATACCTTGTAACATCTAGGGGGTACCCCTGGGTCGTGACACCACGGCTTCATATGCTGCAACAGTATGGCCATCTGTGTCTCCAGCTTCTGAACTCGAGCTAGAGGAATGCTAGTGGACCTTGAATAGGGAGTGGCTCGGGATGATCTAGGGGCCTAACTAGTGGCTGGATATAGTGTAGCTTGAGCATCTGTTGTAGGGGCCAGAATGGTGGTGTCATCGGCCTGCATCTACTCTACGTCCATTATTAGGTCATCACCCAAGGGTAGGATAGCAACATGTGGCTCTCTCCATGGTGCAGCTAGGTTGGCATAGTCCTGAATGAGGCCGATGTCCAGAGTCTTAGTCGCATCAAGCAACCAGTCACAATGCCAAATGGGAACAAAAGCATCTCTACAGAGCTAGAAAATGAGACACGGGAAGGGCAAGGTGGTGGTGGTCTTGAAGGCCCTCTCGTGGATCTATGTTATAAAGATGCGAGCAAAGTCAATCTCCAAACTTGCTAGAATGGCTGCAAACATCACCGCCCCATCCCATGTAACCACATTATCTGCCTAAGTCGGGGACAGTCTATTCTGTACCAACAACCAGAAGTACTTTGCAACGAAGCTCAGTGTAGCCTTCCTAATACCTAGGCTAGGAGTTTGAACTCACTCAGTGCGCTTCCTATCCTCGGCGGTATGATGAGCCAACCACCTAAACAATGTCTCCCTCTGCTCAGCATCCCTCTGAAACACCCCCCTCTGAATGATGCCCATCCGATAGTCATTCTCTGTTGTATTGATATGCAGAGTGTAGGCTGGGCCATATAAGAACCTGCGAATGGTGAACTCTGAGATGTCGACCGGGAAGCCCCGCACCAATGTGGACTGAAGTGGAGGTTGAGTTGTAGGTTTGGCCTGTTTAGAGTTGGAGTTTCTGACGGTGGCAACATAAGAAGCATAGAACTCTCTAGTCATCTCTTCGCTGTATTTCCCGGGGTTCCATGCCATTAACTCACATCGGTGTCTCCAGAAGAGCTCCTCAGTAGCTGGTGTAGTGTGGAGGTTGCCTGTAAGGATTCGGCACTCCTCAGTCACGATCCTAGCCATCCACCGGTGCTCATTCAACATCGTGCCATTCTCATATATCTGATGATGGCCAGGGACACACCATTTGTTCAACTCATCGGCCTTGGGGAAAGGCTCAACTCTGGTAGGTACCAGCTGTCGCCTGAGCTATCGATATCTAATGAAGAAGCGCTACTGCCGCTAGGACTAGAGCCAAAATGTGACTCTGAGCCAACCTGTGCTCTGATCTGTATGGCCCCCTCCTCAGACTGGGGGAAGTGACCCCGTCGGAGCTAACCTGCTAGGCTCTATTCCTAGTCGTGCGGGGGTATTGAGGGAGATCCTGGTGGTAGATGGTATATACTCGGTGTCAGCGTCATCATCAAGCAGATGTCGGGAAGGGGTGACAGATTTGGACTTGCCCTTTGGTGCATAGGTTGGAGCTTGTTTAGGGGCCGTGGTACCTGTGAAAGACTAGTTAGTACTAAAACAAGAAAATAAGACTCACAGAATAATTTTTGAACAAGAATCGAAACCAAACAAAAACTAAAACAATTTCTCGACAGTAGCTGAACTGTTGACCCACGGTAGATACCTACGGTCCGTCGATGGGATGACGGTCCGTCGATGGGATGACGGTCCGTGGGTCCCCTCCGTAGGTCAGAGTTCCCATTGTTGGGTCTCATATGGTGGAACCACAGATTTTTAAAATTGTCTATCGATCAAACGACGGACCGTAGTCCATACCATGGTTCTATGCTTGAGTAATTTTGTGTGTGCCACTGGTCCATGGACCTAGACCTACGGTCCGTGGGTTGAAGTTGTGGGTCAGTTCTGTTCCATGTTTTAGATTTTGAACTCACACTTAATGCCATATTTCAACAAACACACAATCAAACTAGTCCTACACATGCATTTCAACATATATTTTGGTAGTTCGTTATCCTTAGGGTTGTGATCAGTCAATTTTATTCACATTTACACAAAACCATTGAACAACCCTAAGTCAAAACTTCCAATTTAGACCTATTAACCAATTTATGTGGTTTTAATTTATAACACACTCACAAACTATCATTCCAAGGGTGTTTCTAACTATAATTCAACATCCAAATAGGGAATTGACAACCCAAGGTCAAGTTTCAACTTCGTGATTTCATGGTTTAGACAATGAACAATGAATTCAAAGTTGGGTTGAAATCATTTACCTTACAAGTAATCGAAGTTGGTGAGTGTGTTAGTGCAATGAAAACCTTTGAACCCTTGCTAGCCTTCGACATAGAACCCAAATAGTGACAGTGGTAGGGAAGAACAATGGAGAAATTGGAATGATTTGGGAGAGATGAGGGAAGGCATGGGATATGGGATTTATTAAGATAAGCTTTGGGAGTGATTAGGGAGTCATTAATGGAGGATTATGGGGTAAAGGATCGGTTATAACGGTTGGGGAGAGAATATGGTAGAGGGAAATGATTTAAAAATAAAGGGTTTTAATAAAATGGGGTCTGGTTTGGGTTAGGCAGAAATCCTAGGTTGGACCTACGAGACCCCGTTGACGGTTCGTGGGTTGACCTACGAACCATGGGTTGGGTCGGTAGGTCACTCTGACACTTAGAAAAATTTGAAAATTAACCTAGGATCTGCAGACGCCATCCACGGTCCGTGTAATGACCAACAGACCGTTGATGGGGTCCGTAGACCACTGCACAACGATTTTCTGCAGATTTTGCTTTTCGTCCCTGCACACGTAGCAATCATTAGGACTTTCTTCTTACATTTTCTGGAAACTTTTTAGACACGGACCCTAATCTATATCGAGCCAACATTAATAAAAAATAAACATCACTTTAAAGAGCTACAAAAATCAAAAAGGAAGAGGAAAACTCCTATATCGAAAAGAAAAACCTATAGTTGGATAGATGGTACATCTTGGGTTGCCTCCCAAGTAGCGCTTGATTTAACGTCGCGGCACGACGCAGACACCTTGATTACTTAGACTTCATCAAGATAATAGGTCTCAATCACTTCTTGCACACTCTTTGATTTCCCCATGTAGACCTTGATCTTCTGCCCATTCACTTTGAACCTCGTTCCCTCCTTGTTCTCAGGCTCGACCGCTCCATATTTACTTGAGTCACTCTGAATGTCCCAGTCCACTTGGACTTGATTTTGCCAGGAAACAACCTCAACCTTGAGTTAATAAGAGCACCAGATCACCAACAACAAATTCACGCTTTTTAATCTTTTGATTATGGTACTTTTTCATCTTCTCTTTATACAAGGCTGAACTTTCATATACTTTTAGGTGAAACTCATCATGCTCATTCATATCCATTAGCCTTTGACTCGATGCGGCGCCCTAATCCAAATTCAACTTCTTTAGCGCCCATATTGCTTTATGCTCTAGTTCTACAAGCAAGTTACATGACTTCCCGTACACAAGTTTGTAGGGGGACATACCTATAGGAGTATTTAATGCGGTGTGATTGGCCCATAGAGCATCATCAAGCATTCTTGACCAATCAGTTTTGTTGGCGTTCACAGTCTTTGCAAGGATTTTTTTTATCTCTCTATTCGACACCTCAACTTGCCCACTAGACTGCGGATGGTAAGGAGTCCGGTGGTATGGTTCAGAATATAGATATTCTGAAATGGAAGTGGGATATGATCAATATGGATTTCATTACTGGTTTGTCGCGGTCTAGCAGGCCGTCATTCCATTTGGGTGATTTTTGATAGAATAACTAAATAACCCATTTTTGCTGGTAAAGACTACTCATTCAGCAGAGGATTATGTCAAGTAATTTATTAATTAGGTAGTAATACTTTATGGAGTTCCGATTTCGATTATATTAGATAGAGGTGCACAACTTACTGTATAGTTCTAGAAGTCTTTTAAGAAAGGTTTGGGTTCGAAGGTGCACTTGAGTACTGCCTTCCATTCTCAGAAGATGGTCAAGCATAGCGCACTATTCAGACTTTAGAAGATATGTTGAGGGCTTGTGTGATTGATTTCAAGGGTAATTGGAATGATCGCCTACCTCTCATTGAGTTTGCTTATAACAATAGTTATCACTATAGCACCCATATGGCTCCTTATGAAGCTCTTTATGGGAGAAGATGCAGATCTCTTATTGGATGGTTTGAGGTTGGTGAATTTGGGTTGATAGGACCAGAATTAGTTCATCAAGCTATGGACAAAGTGAAAGTTATTCAAGAGAGGTTGAAAATAGTGCTAGAGTCGTCAGAAATCCTACACTGATGTTAGGAGGAGGTATTTAGAGTTTGAAGTAGATGATTGGGTATACTTGAAAGTTTCACCCATGAAGGGTATTATGAGATTTGGTAAGAAGGGGAAGCTTAGTCCACAGTATATTGGTCCTTACTGAATATCTAAAAGGATTGGTAATGTAGCTTATGAGTTGGAGCTACCACAAGAGTTAGCAGCAGTTCATCCAGTGTTTCACATTTCTGTGTTGAAGAAGTGTATGGGTGATCCTTCACTTATTATACCTACTAAAAATATTGGTATTAAGGATAGCTTATCTTATGAGGAGATTACTGTTCAGACCTAGACCGTCAGATTCGCAAGTTGAGAACCAAGAAGGTAGCATTAGTCAAGGTCCTATGGAGGAATCAGTTTGTTGAGGAAGCTACATGGGAGGCTGAGGAAGTTATGAAGAAGATATACCCACATCTCTTTGAGCTAGGAGAAATTCCAGATCAAGGTACTAATTATCTTCTTAGTACTCTTTAATTGATATACTGAATGTGTTAGATTTGCTTGTTGGGTATTTGAACTGAATGTTAGATGTTACACTCTTAGCCTACTTAGAGTGACCTCATTCAAGGACGAATGATCCCAAGGGGGAGATAATGTAACATCTCATCTTAGAAAGAAACTAGAAATACAAAGAAATCATTTTTGTAAAGATTAAATTTAGAAATATTGGCAAGATATGCTAGGTATGAGTTTGGGTCAACTTCAAAGAACAATAACTTTCGGTACATGATGAATTAGGTAGTATATAAGATATCAAATGAAATTTCTTTGAATTATCTTTCCAACGCCACCGAGTTTGCTAATTTTCGAGCTTGTATGAGTGAGTTATGCCCGTTTGAAGTTAGGTTGTCCAGTTAAGGAAAGTTACCCAGATTTAAGAGGGGTATTTTGGTCTTTTCCCTACCAAATTAAGTTATTTCGTTTTTACTGATTAATTAGGGGTCTAAACTGAATTGGTTCAGTTTACGTAGTCAAATTTTACGCTAGGGCTTTGAGAGAAGAGAAAAGAGGAGAAAAATCAAAGTTAATTGCGTTCTTGAGATTTCGCTTGCGGATTTCCCTAAGGGTTAATCCCTAAGAGGTATGTGAGATCACATAGTGTTAGATTCGTTCACCCATGCACTAATCATGATTAAATTCAGCGTATTTATGTTCTTGAAAGTAGAGTAAATGAGTTCTTGATGAATTTTTGTTAAAGTTTCGTTTGAATCTTTATTGTTGGGTTTTGGGGAAGTTCGTGAGTTCATTTTATGAGATTTAAGGTTGTTTTTTAATAGATTCTTGTATACTTCGGTTGGGTATTCGAATCTAAGTTTTTGGAGAAGAAATCAATCGAATCTAGATGATTTAGGGTCAAAAAACAAACAACAAAATTCGTGGGTTTTTTGGGCGGAGGCACCGCACCACTCAGTACGCCAGCATGAGGGGTCTGTGGTTTTGGATCTGGGATGCCATGCCACTCAGTACACCCCAACCCAGCCTCTGCAATTCAAGGTCTGGCTCCCTAGTCATTCAGTATGCCAGGGTCGCCAAGTCCTCTACCCTTTCCCACTTCTTTCAGCTTGAGTTTCCTCGAATCATACCTATGTTTTCTAGTTGTTTTCTACACTCTTAGGTACATTTAAACGTCGAGAGATCATCTATAACGTGAGATCATAACCCATGAATCCATAATTCAAATTCAAGGTAAAGTTAACAGTCAAGTCTAAAGAGTTCTTAGAGTCTTTCAAAAGTCTTTTACAATCGTTTTAAACTTGTTTTAAAGACTTAAGCATTGAGTTTGAGAAAGAGTAGAGCCGAGTTCATTTCTTTAAATGATGTATGGGGACTAAGTACTCCCAAAGAGCAAATGTTTTCACATTTAAGATGAGAGGGAACACCGATTTCTAAAAGTGTTTTCATGAGTCGTTTTGAGTTCCATCTCTTTTAAGAGATAAGCCTTTTGAGTAATAACCTCAAACCATAGAGAAAGAGTTATGTTTTTAAACATATGAGTTGAGTATATTTTGGGAGTAGTATTGAGCACTGATATGGGGATGAGTTCATAATAACTCAAGTCTCCATAAACCATGTAGCCAACGTGGGTAGAAAGGGTAATACTTTTTAGATGATTCCTTAATGCTTTTTAGCATAGACTAGTGGATCCACTTAGTTGAGGTGTTCTATATCCCAGAAATTTAAAGGATAGTTCTGGCAGCATAGGCGAGACGATGTATCATCACATAGATAGTGATGATTGTCGATTAGAGAATCTGCCAAACAAAGTTTATTTTGTATACCTGTATACAACTGAGATATTATTGTATTTCCAATACTTTGAGATGTTATCTACTGTTTTAAATGCTTTATATAAACGGCATCTTTATTGTTGTCTATTTCTGTATTGAGTTGAGAATTCATAAGTTGAGTAAAGTTGAGGTCAGTGGTTCTTTGAGATTTAAGTTCAAGCTTATGTCATGTTTAGTTTTCCCTTCGCATTCTCGTACATTCAATGTACTGATGCCATTTGTCCTGCATCATTTTATGATGCAGATACAGGTAACCAAGATCACCATCCAGCGCTTCGTTGATCCAGTTGAGCATTCAGAGTCAATTGGTGAGCCTCCTTGCTTTCCAGAGGACCCATTTTCATATTGTTTTTGTATATCAGTTGTTAGGATGATCGAGGGTCTTTTCCCGACATCCCTCATAGTTTTAGAGGCTTCATAGACAGATAGCTATAGTTCTTTAGTCTTTGCATTTCAGTTATTTTTTTATAAGAGTTGAGTTACCACTTTGGCTAGTGGGATGTTTAATTCTAAAACATGCTAAGTTATTTTGAGACAGTTGAGTAAAGTTGCATTTGTTTTCTTTTATTAATGCTTAATGTCTTCCGCTAAGAGTGATAACATCATGGATAGCATGGACCGGGTAAAAGCATTAGAGGAGCTTGATGGACACAAAATCAAGAAGTACAAAGTGTGGAAGGTCCATCTAAGTGAAGAAAAAGAAGAAAGAGCCCATTTATGCAAATGGTCATCTCATATTTTCAAGAATTCACAAAAGAAGTCAACCAAACAAGGCCCTTACCTCATTAAGGGTAAAATTGTCAAATAAGTGTCTTCTTTATTTTATTAGTATAAATA
>JAJOOF010011017.1:0-29123 GCA_029582545.1 Solanum lignicaule
AGAGTTCGAGTTAGTTATGGTGAGCCTCCTTGCTTCCAGAGGATTCCATTTACTTTCAGTTGTTATGAGGTCGTGGGTATTGTCCAGACTTCCATCATTGTCATTTTGAGGCTTCATAGATAGACAGTAGAGTTTGAGAAGTCTGTATCATTTATTTTCTTAAATGTTTTAAAGACCAAAGTTGCCTTTTTATGGTGAGTTGTATATATTTTATTATACAGAGTTTTCTTTGGACTTAAAGTTTGTATCAAAGTTTTATGAACTTTTATTTCAGTTTTTAACCTTTGTATGCTTGAATCAGTTTTCCGCTTGTAGTCAGCCAGGATGAGGGTTCGCTTGGGGACCATCAATGGTCTTCGAGTGCCGGCCACGTCCAGGGTGTAGGCTCGGGTCGTGACATAATCGATGTTTGTCTTAGTTCTTACTTCGCACCAATCAACACTAGACTATTAGATAGTATCACACTAAATCTATGTTGATAATTCTTTTCTTGTTAATTACCTCCTTGGTCCGGCAAGTAGTAACAAGGCGAGTTCTAACGTTGTCCACCGTTAAAAAGACTTCTAAACGAAAGAATTATCAATGCATGCGAAATACTAGTCACGAATTGCTTATTTACTATTCAGACTTTGTTAATCGCTCATGGTTCCCACAACCCTAGTTGTGGATTTAGTTACTCATATTAGCAAGAACACAATTCATAGGTTTAGATGAAGAAATCATGAACTTACGTAAGGAGAATAATAAACTCAGAAATTCAACTTGAATTGCAAAACCAAAATCTTCAAAACGAACTTAGGAAATCAATAATTGCTAGGTTTGCAAATTATCTCCTAAGTCACAAAGGAAAACTAAAATAATAATGTCTCACCCCCAAAAACGAGGTTTACATACCCTATTTATAGAAAACAAGTCCTAAGTTAAAAAGGAAACAAATTAAGGAAAGTTTATTCAGGCACACGTCTTCATTCCACGAGACTGACTCACGGACCGTCAATGGATCTACGGTCCGTGAGTCCCTTCCGTCAGCCAGGACTTGGAAAATATTTCAACTTCCACCAATCAGCTTCTCTGAAGCAAACGACGGAACTGCAGTACGGACCGTAGATCGATCTACGGTCCGTCAATCCCCCTCCGTAGCTTCACAGTTAGAATCTTCAAAAATCAGGTACTGGAACCCTCGCAGTATCAATCTACGGATCAACAGTACGGTCCGTGAATCAATCTACGGACCGTCAATGGCCACCGTGGTTCCACACTTGGTCAGATTTCCCTGATTTGCCTTCCATGCCTTGCCTGCTGATCTACGGCCATCCTTACGGACCGTCAATGGACCTACGGTCTGTGGATCACTTCCGTGAAAGCACTTTTTCTGCATTTCTTTTAGCTATCAGTTTACTTTCGCGCCTGAACATCTTTCCTGCAAAATATGATAGAAACACATAAAAACCAATACAAAAAGGCCCTAGACACACACAACTTGTAAGTGAAATGTATTAGAAATACCGTAAACTCACGGTATATCAACACCCTCAACTTAAATTCGTTGTTTGTCCTCAAGCGACGCACTAAGACTCTAAACGACACTTGTATAGAATCAAGCATTTCAAGCACAAGCAATCCCATGGCTCTCTACCCCACTCTCTTTGAGGGTACACAATTTGTTCTCTTTGACTCGATAAGCTAATTCATGCGGATCAAACCATGACAACGATCGACCAACCAGTACAACATACACTGTCTCACTATCACCAAGGTACCAACGTTCCGAGAATGTACTAAGTACCCTTACTTCAAACGAAATCCTTTTTCTTTCACACAATGACTTATGAATTTGAGTACAAGGATTCATTCAACACTCACACTCAGAAATAACTTCAAGTACAGTTAGTGCTCAGTACCATAGGCTTGCCCTTATTTTCACTGCTTAGACTCTCCAAACTAGACTCTAGGATCACTATAGAACTTTCTTGGCGTGTAACGTAGGCTCAGGGTCAGGTGTGGTACATTTGGGTACTTCTTAGTGACTTTCTTCCGTCCTTGACATCACACTAGGCTTTCAACCTCTTTTTGCCCTATTTTTTCCATCCTATCGTTTTTAATTCTTTCCCTTAATTTTCTTCAACCACGGATGTGACTTTAGACTTTGTAGCTCTTTTTACTTTTATTTTAGTTTTTTCTTTTAGCTTTCAACAAGTCACATCCTTTCCTCTCTTTTTCAACATCAAACTCTTTTCATACCCATTTTTCTTTCAATTTCCTTTTTCATAGCCACCCTTAACTTATGGATTTTCCATTAGTTGAGGTGAAAAATACCCGATGTCGGGTCAGGGCCAAGATTGAAGTTACTTTTTACATTAGCCACCCATAACTTAGGTTTTTTTGCCTTAGTCGAGGTGCACATGTCCAAGGAGGGACCGGGGCCAACATAGTCGATTATAGGAAGGTGAGTTTGGGGTTTAGAAAGAAATGGTTTAATTTTAGGCTCAAAGTATTTGGATCAAAGGGAGCATTTATTTCATTTGGTTGGATCCTTCTTTTAGGCAATTTGTGGACTTATCAGAACAATGGTCTATGATCACTTCCTAACCTCTAGATTGAATTGTCTTAGCAGGACTAATCGAGCAAGTTCTAGTTTTGCACAAAAACTGTTTGAACACTCAACTATTCTCACACACTCTTGGCACATAGTTTCATTATCAGATTATCAGATTACCAGTTCAAGTTTCAGCTTAAGTCATGCCATCAAGTTGATTCATTATCATGTCATACTCAGAGCCAACACATTCAACTAATCGTAGCATACAAATTCTAGCACACATCACAAAATCTGACGGGTATTATTTTTCATAAGCCATCATGCTTCTTTCTTTTTCATGATTCTACACATACGATCTTAACACATGCCGGTTCAACAAAAATTAAATAGTCTCTTGGGAAAAAAGAACACAGGCAAGAAAACCTCAAGAGAGGATTTATGAGTTGGGTTACTCAGACTTCACCCTATCACTCACAATCCATTTACCCCACCCCCAACAAAATTAGATGCGATTGGCCCCAATGCATACAAAAGCAGTAAAAGAAAATGGATTGGGTGAAGCAAAACTGTGGTGCATAGCGCCGGCGAATCATCAACAAGTGGGTGGGTTCGGTTTCCCGGAGCCCGCTGGAACAATAGTTGGGTCACCCTCAGTAGTGCCCACATCATCCATCATAGGACCCTCAGTAGTGCTCTCTATCACTCTCACTGCACCATCAGTGGTGCTCACAACGTCCCTCAAAACAGGCGGGACCTCTACAACTGGGGCAGAGCTCGATGCCCCTACAACACTCTCACACACCCTCCGCTGGCACAACTCTTCATCTAAAATTGACATCTTCCTAGCTGCCTTCTCCTGCCTTCGCTATCTCTTTTGGGATTTTTCCTCCTCAGTGCGACTAGAACGGTGCCTCTTACCTTTAGTATGTGTAAACTCAAGCTCCTCCTCGGCGGTCCCACTAAATAAAGCATCCAGTACCGTGTCATTTGCCAACGCAGTAGGTACAGCCTGAGACTCAACTGTAGGGATAGCAAGACTGACATCAACGTCGGCCCGGAGACTGGCTAACTCGGACTGAAAAGAGGATAGATCTATGGTCGGGGCTGGTCTTTCAAGGACTCTCAGTTCAAAGGCATCAAGACGCTTCTTAACGGCCCGGACCTTTCGGTCCATCATGCCCTCCTTTCTTCGCTCGATTCTGGCCTCAGACTCTGCTATTGACTTTTGCATCCAAGGCTAGATGTGATGGAGCAATGTTGCCATCTGAGCCTCCAATTTATGTACTCTGGCCAACGGGACAACAGCAGCCCTGAACTGTGGTGTGGACCGGGATGAGCTAAGAGCCATACTAGCTACCTGAGAAGAGGAGGCTGGGACAGTATCGGTGTGATCTGATATACTGGGTCACCGCCCTGTGCTTGCCCCACTGTGTCTGCAAGATCAACACCCAAGGGAGGTACCTCAACTTGGGGCTCTCTGCGAGGTGCCGCCACATTTACCTCATCTCGAATGAGGCCTTTATCCAATGTCCCTGTATGGTAGATTAACCTGTTATAATGCCAGATCGGCACTCTAGAGTCCATGCACAATTGAAAAATCAAACATGAAAAGGGGTAAGTAGTGGAGGTCTTAAATGCCCTCTCGTGAATCTCTGCCAGCAGCATGCAGGCAAAGTCAATCTCCACTCTTGCTACTAATGCTGCCACCATGACTGCTCTGCCCCATGTGAGTTGGTTATCCGCTTTTGTAGGCGACACCCTGTTATGCACCAACTACCAAAAGAACTTGGCCACAAAATTTAATGTGGCCTTTCGGATACCCAACCGTGGAGTGGTGACCCATTCCGCTCGCTCGCTATCTGCAGCAATGTACTTAGCCAACCATAGTATAACAGCCTCTCGCTGCTCAATATTCCTCTGGAAAGTGCCACTCTGCACGATGTCCCATCTGTAATCAAACTCCGCTGTGTTTAGTTACCAAGAGTGACCCGTGGTAGGACCATAGAGAAAGCGGTTGATTGTGGCAGGTGATATGTCCATCGGACAACATCGGACCATAGTGGAAGTGAGAGGATCTTGGGCTAGGGGCTTTGACCGCTTGAAAATCAAACCACGGAGAGTGGCAGCACAAGAGGCGTAGAATTCCCGCACAATCTCCTCGCTATACATCCCTGGGTCTCAAGCCATCCAGTCACACTTGTAAAGGTTAAAAAGCCGGTGGATGTCTGGGAAAGTGTGCAAGCTCCCCGTGAGGACTCTGCGCTTCTCTGTAATAATTCGGGCCATCTTCTGTTTGTCATTTATCATCTTCGCATCCCGAAAAATTTTCCATTGGCACTCTACACACCATCTATTTAGCTCGCCAGCTACATGAGTAGGATCATCATTCCGTTGTGCAGATACGGACTCCAAGCTAGTGGCCTCATCAGACGAGGCTGCTTGTCATTCTCACTGGACCCTGTGGCTGATTTAGCACTGGACCCTGCAGCATGGGCAGATTCGGACCCTGAAGCATGGCTAGACTCAGAGCCCGAAGCTTGGCCAGACTCAGAGCCAGACGTGGACCCCTCAGCTACACTGGAAGCAGCCCCAGTTGGTGACTCGATCAGTGTGTGCTCCTCATCAGACTGGGAGACAGTGACTACGTCGGGAACCACCTTCCGGGGGGCGCCTCTGGTGGCTCGGGGTGCCGTGGGAGAAGTCCTTGTGTTGGGAGGAACGTATGCTGGATCCTTTTTCGTGTCCGTGTCCTCATCGATTAACCTGAACCTAGGGGCAACAGATTTTGACTTGCCCTATTTTGAGTAGGTAACTAGCTTCTTCGGTGCCATCGTACCTGTGGAAGCGATATTAGTGCCAAAAAGTAACCATAAACACACTCAAAAAATTTAGAACTATAAACGAACAGCAACAAAGTCCCATGAAAATTCCAGACAGAGACTACAGTGGTCATCCACAGAGGAGGCTTACGGTCCGTAGATTGATCTACAGTCCGTGGAAACCTTCCATGGATCAAGGACCAACACTTATTTGGTGCAGATGGAAACCACGAATGTGCAGAACGGTTCGTAGATTGATCTACGGACCATAGTCCACATCCGTGGTTACACACTTGGTGAAATTTTCAAATGCATCCAATCCACGAATCTAGTCCACGGTCCGTAGATGGATATACAGTCTCTAGACGGGGTATCGTGGATGTGAACTGTGCCAGGTTTCAGCAAATATTTTTATTTTCAAGTTCACATCTTAGACCATTTTCAACAATATCCTAGTCTAACTATGTATTTCAACATTGAGTCATGCTAGTTTGTCATTCTCGGGATTCCGATTAATCATTTTAACCAAGTATTTACGACAAATTTTGGAACCCTAAGTCGAAACTTACATTTAGACTTATAATCACATACAATAAGGCAACACAATCACTATCTATCGTTCCAAGGGTAGTGTAACTTCCAATTTTATCATTCAATTACATCTACCAATTACCCAAGGTCAAGACCCAACTCTCGACTTTCTATATTCAATCTATGAACCAAAATTCAAAGTGAGGGGAAAGTCTATTACCTTACAAGCAACGAGGAGTGGAGTGATTGTGTGATGACACTAGGCTTTGCAAGACCAAAAAAGTACCTCTTGGTTACCAACTTGAACACCGGACCTTGTGGGAATTGGTGTAGAGGAAAGGGAATTTAGGGGTTTGAAGAAAAAGGAAGGGAAGATTAATTTGGGAGTGATGGAGTGATTATTGAGTGATTTAATTAGTTTGGGAGGTTATGAAACGGTTTTGGGATTAAATGGAGGGAAGTGGAATGATTTAAAAATTGGGGGTTTTTAAATATGGGGGTCCGGGTTGGGTAAGGCAGCCTTAGGGTTTGGACCCACGAGACCCCGTCTATGGTCCGTGGGTTCATTGATGGTCCGTAGATTGGGACCGTCGATGACATTTTACTTGAAAAAATTTCAGAACATGCCTGGGATCTACGAACACCATTTACGGTCCGTGTATTGAACCACGGACCGTCAATGGGGCCTGTAGACCTCTGCACCAGACCTTTTTCTGCAGATTTCTCATTTCGGCCCTGCACATGTAGCAACCATTAGGCTATTCTTTTTACATTTTCTGGACACTTTTTAGACACGGACCCTATGCTAATTCTAGCCAATACTAAAATAAAAAAAAATAAAAAAATAACACTTAAACACCTATCTAAATTAATACAGAGAATCAACCAAAACACAGAACTACTAGATGAAAACAAAAACCTATCGTTGGCTAGATTGTACATCTTGGGTTGCCTCCCAAGCAGCACTTGATTTAATGTCGCGGCACGATGCCGGTCTTTTGATTACTCAGACTTCATCAAGATGGTAGGCCTCAATCACTTCTTGCACACTCTCAGCATTTCCCAGATAGATCTTGATCCTTTGCCCATTTACCATGAACCTTGTTCCTTCCCTATTCTCAAGCTCAACTGCTCCATGGGGGAGCACTTTTGTGAGCAAAAATGGCCCAGTCCATTTGGACTTGAGTTTTCCTGGAAACAAGTGCAACCTAGAGTTGAATAGAAGCACAAGATCACCAACCACAAATTCTCGCTTTTCAATTCTTTGATCATGATACCTCTTCATCTTCTCTTTGTACAAGGCTGAACTTTCATAAGCTTTTAGGCAAAACTCATCAAGCATATTTAGGTCATTCATTATCTGATTAGATGCGGCGCCCCAATCCAAATTTAGTTTCTTCATTGCCCACATTGCCTTATGCTCTAGCTCTACTGGTAAATGACAAGACTTCCCATACACAAGTTGGTAAAGAGGCATACCTATGGGAGTCTTGTAGGCAGTGCGGTAGGCCCATAGAGCATCATCAAGCTTCCTTGACCAATCCGTTCTGTTAGCATTCACAGTCTTCGTCAAAATTTGTTTAATCTCTCTGTTGGACACTTCAACTTGCCCACTAGTCTGTGGGTGGTACGGAGTGGCCACATTATGGCGGACACCATATTTCTCAAGTAGTGCCTTGAAAAATTTATTACAAAAGTGGGAATCTCCATCACTGATTATTGCTCTTGGTGTACCAAATCTGGAGAAAATATTCATTTTCAAAAATGCGGTGACACTTTTACCTTCATTGTTGGGGAGCGCAACTGCATCCACCCACTTTGATACATAACTCCTAACACAGGATGAGTTAGGTGGGCTACAAGATACCGTAGGAAAGATCTTTGAATTATCTTTCCAAGGCTGCCGTGTTTGCTCATTTTTGAGTTGGTATGAGGGACATCTGTCATTGGAAATAAGGTTGTCTAGATAAGGAAAGTCAAAACTGGATTTTCAAGGGGTATTTCATACTTTTTCATACCCAATTAAATTATTTCATTTTTGGTAATTAAGTTGGGGTCTAAACTGAATTGGTTCAGCTTACAAAATTGCAAAATCACGCTAGGGATTTAGAGAGAAGAACGCAAGAGGAGAAAAGAAGAGAAAAGTCAAGATTTCATTGATTTTTTGAGGAATTGATTGTGCATTTTGCCAAGGATTCAATCCTACGAGGTATGTGACACTTTCATAGCGTTGGGTTCATTTACCCACATGTCAAACATGTTTATTTTAGCGTGAATTCGTCCTAAAAGGATTGGAAGTTTGAATGTTCTTGATGTGTGTTCTTGGATTGCTTTCGTTCTTGAATTTGGGTTAAGATTGAGGAGTTTCTTGAGATTATATTGTTGATTCCTTGAGTTGTTTGAGTTCGAATCTTGTGTATATGTTTTGGGTATCTGAATCTAAAGAGAATTTGAGAAAAAGGATCGAGTTTAGTCGAATTAAGATCAGAAAATGAGAGGAAAAATTCGTCAGATTTGCCTAGGGGGATGCTAGCGCGACGCCCCCGTAGCTCCATGAAGACTGGGGCGATGCGCCAGCAGTGCACCAGAAATGGCTCTCTGAACTTTGGGGTTGGCGCGGCATACCATCTGTGCAGCCACGGTCGTCCGCCCCAACCATTTTTCATCGTTTAGCCCGTTTGAGTCCTTCTAAAGTGTACTAACACTTCCTATCGATTCTTACTACTGTACATCACTTCTAAACATCTAGAAATCATCTATAAACATGAATCACAGCCTTGAATCCATAAATTCAAATTCAAGGAAAGTTAAGAGCCAAGTCTAGAGAGTTCTTTCAAGAAAGTCTTTTGCAAATGTTTTTAAACTTGTTTTAAGACTTGAGTTTTAGTATCAAATGAAGTTCATTTCTTCAAAAAAATATATGGGAAATAAGTATTCCCAAAGAGTAAATGTTTTCACATTTAAACAAGAAAGGTAACACCGATTTCCAAGAGAAGCCTTTGAGCTAGTTTTTGAGTAATTATCTCAAACCACAGAAAGAGTTTTTGGTTTTAAACATATGAGCTAAGTATTTTGGGAGTAGTATTGAGCACCGATGTGGGGACGAGTTCATAATAACTCAATGTCTCCATAAATCATGTAGCCGACGTGGGTAGAAAGGGTCATACTTTTTAGATGATTCCTTAATGCTATTTAGCATAGACTAGTAGATCCACTTCATTGAGGCGTTCTATATCCCAGCAAGTTATAGGACAGTTTTGGCAGCGTGGGCGAGATGTTGTATCATCACATAGCTTATAGTGATGGTTGTCGGTTAGAGAATCTCCCAAACAGAGTATTTTTGTAATCTTATATACACTTGAGATATTATGGTATTTTCCAACACTTTGAGATGTTATCTATTGTTTTAAATGCTCTATATAAACTGCATTTTTATTGTTGTTTACTTATGCATTGAGTTGAGTACCTGTTAGTTGAGTAAAGTTGAGGTAAGTGTTTCCTTCAGAATTCATTTCAAGCTTATGTCATGTTTAGTGTTCCCCTCGCATGCTCGTACATTCAATGTACTGATGCCATTTGACCTGCATCGTTTTAATGGAGGTACAGGTAATCAAGATCAACATCCAGCGCGTCGTTGATCCAATTGAGAACTCAGAGTCATTTGGTGTGCCTTAGTGCTTTTCGGAGGATCCCTTTTATTGCTTTGTTATTTCAGTTTGCTAGGATGATCGTGGGTCTTGTCCCGACAGCCCTCATTGTTATTAGAGGCTTCATAGACAATTAGACGTTAGTAGTTCATTAGTCTTCTTCATTTCAGTTGTTTTGATTATAATACTTGAGTTGCCTTCATGGCCAGTTGAATGTTTTCATTTTACATTCTAAGTTTGATTGATGAATTTCTCTTGAGTTGTCTTAAATTGTTGAATAAGGTCTTCCGCTGAGTAGTAAGTCAGGCCAAGGGTTCGCTTGGGGCAAGCAACGGTTCTCGAGTGCCAGTCCTGCCCAGGGTGTAGGCTCGAGGCATGATAAACTTGGTATCAGAGCACAGAGTTCAAGGGTCCTAGGGAGTCTATGAAGTCGTGTCTGTAGAGTCCTAATTATCGGTGTGAAACGTGCCTCATCTATAATTAGGAGGCTCCAACATTTAGGAACTATCTCACTTCTTTCATATTCATTTCATGTGATAGAGTTAACCTCTATAAAGTTTCCTTCTAACTCGTGCTTGAGCGTGTCTTTCATATCATGCCTCCACGAAGAGTTGTCAGAGGTCGTCTTGCTAGGAGGAATGTCGAGGAACAAGGGGTACCGAATGAACCTGAAGTGCAACCCCAAGAAGACACTACAACAAATATGATTTATAGCTACTGAATTTTTAGCTAAGACATCAAATTCATCACCAATTGTTCGCTTTTAGTGACAAAATGTACTTGCCGTGCTTAAATATATGAGACACATACTTTTAGTGACGAAACATAAAAATCTGTAGCAAAGGTTTGTCCACCAAAAAATTAATTGGCGTCATTTGTTAAGTAGTATTAATCACGAATTTAAAGTTATTAGTGACACATTATTTCGTCACTAATAATATATCTAATTCATGACAATTTATTTTGTTTTAAAATTTATTATTTTTTGGACACAAAGAAATTTCATCTAAAGATACGTTTTTACAATATCGACAAATTAGAGTTCGTAGTTAAATATTATAAGTTTTAGTTATAAAAATTTAGATTTAATTATGAAATTTATTTTCGTCACTAATAGTATAAATAATCGGTGACAAAATTTTTATTATCTCTAATCAATCTGTGATTTAGTAACAACAAAAAAATTGTCACAAAATATGTAAGGTGTTAAATAGCGATGACTTAAAATTTGTAGTGAATAATTCAACTGTTTTCTACGAAAAAAATTCATAGCTAAATACAATTTTTATTGGCTACAATTGTTCATAATTACAAGTGACAACTTAAAAAAAGAATAATACAAGTGCTTCATAAGAAATAGACATAGTCCATTCGTTAATTGGTGAGGGAAAATATTAAAACCAACAAATTTGGTCGATTTTGTAAAAATGAAAAAGTTCAAAACATCAATTTTCTTAAATTACACAATTATAAAATGTATCATTTGAAAAATACAATCTAGGTTATAAGTACCGTGATTGGGGTACGGTTCTACCTCTAGATCGCTAATATTTTTTGGTTTAACACTTTTGTTTTTTATTTGATACATTTTCATCGATAAAGACGATAGAAAAAATAATTTCTCAAGTCTTGGTGCTAATTTGTGTGCGTGTCTATTGATTTGTGATTGATAAACTGCATAGACTAGTCGATCTATTTGCTTCTGTCTAAAAATAAGTACATATTTAATAGTAATTCCGCATATGTACGTAGAGCAACTATGTAGAGATAACATCGACTTACAAACTTAGACTTTGCAAAGGTGCAAAATATTTCATTAATTTCTATTAAATTTTTCCATCAGTGTGAAAATCGAAATAAACTAAAAAGTTAAAACACAAATGAAAGAAATGAACCAACTAGGATTTCAAATATATTATGATGAAGTACTATAATTATGGGTAGCGATGTTTTTTTTTCAAAACAATTGACTTACTGATCGAATTAAATTGATTAATCAATTTTTTTAATAAAATTGAAAGTTTAATTTTATATAAATTTATAATTGTACTAAATAATTTTTAAAATTTATAAAAATAAATAAAATGACAAAATTGTACTGAATATATTTAAAGATATTTTAAAAAATATACAGTTTAATAAAAAATAATCTACATTTGAATGAATTGTGGGTGGTAAAGATTATGCATTTGTGTATGTGTATAAATAATCATATAATATATTATATCTACAAAAGTTAAATTTGAAAGAAGTGAATGAAGTTAAAAATAAAATTAAAATGAGAGACAAGAGAGAGTTGATCAGATGGTAAGTACTCCTCACTTCCAACCTTAAAGTTGTGAGTTCGAGTCCCCAAGAAAGCATAATGTGGGAGTTCCTGGGGAGGGTTTAAAATTAATTGAGATGGGAGATAATATGAAAATTAACCTTTTATATAATAATAGTAAATTTGTCCCTAATTAATACATTTAAGAACAAAATAATTTTTTGTATATAAAATATAGTCATTAGTGACGAAATTAGATTTTGTTCAACTATGAAATGCATATAACTTTAGAGACAATTGATGTCGTCACTGATTGAAGTAGTTAAAATAAATTGAGATGGGAGATAATATGAAAATTAACCTTTTTTATAATAATAAATTTGTCCCTAATTAATACATTTAAGAACAAAATAATTTTTTGTATATAAAATATAGTCATTTGTGACGAAATTAGATTTTGTTCAACTATGAAATACGTCTAACCTTAGAGACAATTGATGTTGTCACTGATTGAAGTAAAATAATTAGCGACGATGTAATTTTGTCGGTAGTAATAACCTTATTAGTGACAAAGCATACTATTACCTAAAAAAAATATACTTTTTATGATAAATAAATTTGTCACAAATGTTTAAGCATTTGGGGACGATTTTTTTTGTAGTTAATATAATACTTTTAGCGACGAAGCACAAAATCATTTTAGTATACTTTTAGCGACACACATTTAGTGACGACTGATTAACGAATTATTTTTCGTCTCACAAGATTTTT
Source organism: Solanum lignicaule (assembly GCA_029582545.1). NCBI lineage: Eukaryota > Viridiplantae > Streptophyta > Magnoliopsida > Solanales > Solanaceae > Solanum > Solanum lignicaule. The sequence goes on from JAJOOF010011017.1 coordinate 12,574, forward strand.
AGTGACGAAATATGATTTATAAATGACGAAATTATTTGTCCTGGATAATCGAATGTGTTGTAGTGCGAGGTCACCAATGCTGAGTTCAGGGAAGCAATCAGAATGTTAAGTCAAGTTGTGACCAATCAAGCTGGAGAGAGAGATTGAACCGGCAGGAAGTGAATGATACTTCAAGGATCCGTGAGTTTCTAAGGATGAATCCTCCAAGCTTCACAGGTTCAAAGACTACTGAGGATCTGGAAAATTTGTTGAGGAACTGCAAAAGGTGTTTGAGGTTATGCACGTTGCTGGTGGTAAGTGAGTAGAACTAGTTGCATATCAACTAAAAAGTGTTTCTAGGACTTGGTTTGACCAGTGGAAGAAGGGTAGAGCTGAGTGTGCACTAATTTTGAGTTGGGCTATGTTTGAGGAGGCTTTCTTAGGGCATTTCTTTCCCCATGAACTGAGAGAAGCCAAGGTATGAGAATTCCTTACTCTTTAGCAAGATTCTTTAAGTGTTCATGAGTACAGTTTGAAATTCACCCAACTTTCTCGATATGCTCCGGAGATGGTTGCTGATATAAGGAGAAGGATGAGTCTGTTTGTTGTTGGGTTGTCTCATCTTTCAAGCATGGAGAGCAAGGCAACTATACTGATAGGGGACATGGACATCGCGAGACTTATGGTATATATGTAGCAGGTTGAGGAAGAGAAGTTGAGGTATAGAGAAGAATTTAGAAAGAAGAAAGCTAAGACAGGAAATGAGTACAGGCAGCAAAAGAGTAACGTGAATCGGTCTTCCTTCTAACATAAGCAAAAGGGACCTACTCCATCATCTTCTAGTGCACCTGCATTAAGGAACAAATTAAATGTGAGTACAATAGTCAGAATTTGCAGAATTTAAGAGCTAGGCATGCTCAGTCTCAGGGTAGTGTGGCACAAGGAGGTAATTGGGCTCCTACATGTGCTAAGTATGGTAGTAACCACCCAGGTGCTTGTCACGATAGCTCCATTGGTTATTTCAAGTGTGGTCAAGAGGGTCACTTTCTGAAAGAGTGTCCTAAGAACAGGCAGAGAAATGGAAACAGGGGCAGTGGAGCCTAATTTTCTTCAATTGCTCCACCAGACAAAGCTGAACCTAGAGGGGCTACTTCGGGGACTAGCGTAGGAGCAAACCGTCTATATGCTATCACTAGTCGCCAAGAGAAAGAGAATTTTCCAGATGTTGTCACTGGTATGATCAAATTCTTTACTTTTGATGCTTATGCTTTGCTAGATCCAGTAACGAGTCTATCTTTTGTGACTCCATATGTTGTGATGAATTTTGATGTTCTTCCTAAGAAACTTCGTGAGTCATTCAGTGTTTCTACCCCTATTGGTAAGTCTATTATAGCTGAGAGAATCTATCGTGATTGTACTATCTCCGTCAATCACCAGAGCACCATGGATGATTTAGTTGAGTTAGACATGGTTGATTTTGATGTTATTCTAGGTATGGATTGGCGTCATGCATGTTATGCCTTAGTTGATTGTAGAACTCGAGTTGCTAAGTTCCAGTTTCCTAATGAGCCAGTCTTTGAGTGGAGGAGTAGTTCAGCAGTGCGTAAGGGTCATTTTATTTCGTACCTTAAGGTGATAAATTTAGTTTCCAAGGGGTGTGTCTATCACTTAGTCCGAGTTAATGATTCATGTATTGAGACACCTCTTATTCAGTCACTTCCTGTCATGAGTGAGTTTCCAGAGGTCTTTACAGACGATCTTCCTGGAGTCCCTCCTGAGAGAGAAATAGACTTCGGCATAGATATTCTTCCCGATAAATATCTCTCCATATAGAATGGCTCCAGCAGAGTTGAAATAGTTAAAAGAGCAGTTGAAAGATCTCCTTGAGAAGGGTTTTATTCGACCAAGTGACTCACATTGGGGCGCTCCGGTCTTATTTGTTAGGAAGAAAGATGGTTCCCTTAGGATGTGTATAGATTATCGTCAGTTGAACAAGGTTACTATCAAGAATAAGTATCCTCTTTCGAGAATTGATGATCTCTTCAATCAACTTCATATTCCAAAGATAGCATTCAGGACCCGTTATGGTTGTTATGAGTTCCTAGTTATGTCCTTTGGTTTGACTATGTAACGACCTATTCCTGTCGTTATAGAAAAGCCAACAGGGGAAAATTTGGGGACGAAAAACTTTTTCGTAGTATTTGGATTTTCCCAACCTAGTCCAGCTTTGGACGAAATCAGAGTCTTTAAGGTGCAGGGAAATCTGGTAACAATTGGGTGAATTTTTTATGATTTTGATTACATAAGTTGTTAGATAACTCATTAAGGAACCCGTACGACTTTACGGAATTGAATTCGGGCGAGTAGAACTCCCGGAATTAATCTTAGCGTGAATGGTATTTTCTGAGCATCGTGGGTTAGAGGTGTATTGTGAAATGGGGATTTTGGAATTCTTTAAATAGCTCTTTGTTTCGTGCAATCCGCCTTGGCGGGGATTTTGGTCGCTCTGGCAAGGCCGCTACAGCGAGCTAAAGGACGCTGTGGCGGGCTCGACACTACTTAAGGTCGTTAATAAACCCTTAAACGACCTTATTATGCACTATTCAGCTTTTAGAGCTAAAGAACGAACCCTAGGTGACTCTTACTCATTTTCCACCATTCTTGAGGCTAAAGGTAAGCTTTTCACTCCACGAATCCATTTTTCGATCCGTAGAACGTAATAGAATGGGTGAATATTAATGTGGGAGAGTTTTGTTGTAGATTCTATGGTGGAAACAACCCTAATTTGGATAATTGTGATCATGGGTTTGATCTAGGGTTCATAGAATTGTTAGTAATTTGGGTAATTAGTGATTGTTTATTGATTCCCGTATTATATTGATTGTTTGTAGACCAAGAACAAGTGGAACGAATCCATAAAGGGAAGGATCAAGTTTCTTAGGGATTCAAGCTTCTTTCGAGGAAGTTAATGGTTGTGATTCTATGATTGTGTGATGTATATTTTTTCTTGCTTCATTATGATACATGTATGTATATGAATGTTGCATTATTGATCACACTTGTTGTAAATGAGATAGATGAATGATGGTTACCATGAAATCATGACTTAGTTGTATGATCTTGAGGATATACTTGTGATTGTGATTGTGGTGTGTTGAATGGATCGGTTGCCACGTTCTGGCATAACTAACTTGGATCGGTTGCCACATTCCGGCATATATATGGGATCGGTTTCCACGTTCTGGCATAATCATTGGATCGGGTACCACGTTCCGGTATGCTAACTGTTTGGTTTTGGATTTCGTGAGAGGACCAATGACTTGTCATAATTGTGTATCTTAAGAAAATATGAAGTTGTTCATTATTCGTGTATGTTGATGATATTGTATATGTTCGATATGTGCACGTGATTATATTGTTGTATTGACTTATGTATGTTGCACTTAGTGGGACAACCATTTGATCCTACCAGTACACTGTAGTTGTGTACTGATTCTGCACTTGCTCTTATTTTTATTGATTACATGGCATCTTCAAGCGGCTACTGACAGACCTCGCCTAGGAGATTAGTGATCATTCGAATTCAAGGGTGAGCCAATTCTTTCGGGCTGCCATGGATTCTCTTTCGTCTATGTCCACCATTTTTGAACTTGGACTATGTTCTAGTTAGTTGATTAGTTCATTAGATTGGGGTTGTGTCCCTTCTTGTTCAGACTTCGCTTATTGTTAGATGTTTTGGTACATTGACTTTCTGGTTCTAGGTTATTTACTCCGCATTGTTTAGTTCGTTGTTAGACTTTTGTTGAAGTTTATGGGAACTCCCTATTTCTTTCCTTAGTATTTAACTTGTTTCGTATGATTAAATGCTTAGTTTTTGGTTAGTTGCTTAGTTTGGGTTGTAGTAGTGGTTCTCCCACTGGAGAGTTAGTGTGGTTGCCAATCACGACGGTCTGGGTCATGACAAAGTTGGTATTAGAGCCTAGGTTCGTTGATCTCGATGTACCAAAACGAATCTAGTAGAGTCTCACGGAACGGTACGGGGATGCCTTTACTTTTCTTCGAGAGGCTATAGGACTGTAGGAAACTCTCTATTTTCTCTTGTCTCCTTTCGTGCTATGACTTGATTCCCATTGGTATCTGGTGATTCAAATTGGTATCTAACCTCCTTCATTTATCTATTCGTAGATGGTTAATACTAAATTCAACAACGTTAGGCCCGTAGCTCCAGTCAATGCTCCAGCTAAGGAATCTATAGCGAAAGGTCGCGGTTGAGGCAAGGGTAGAGGAAGAGTTAGGGGTAGAAGCCGTGAAAAAGTAGCGCCTGTTGGAAATATAGCTCATGTTGAGAATGCTTCTGTGAATGAGAACCCTCATGCGCATCATGAAGAGATTGAAAAGGAGAATGTTGAGGATGTGGGACAAAAGGAAGAGGTGCAGGCTGAGACTACCGATGTTCCCCCCATAGACCTAGTGTTAGCTCAATAGATCATGTCATTCTTGAAAGGGTTGGTTGGTCCTGGAGTGCTTCCTTCTGTTCAAGCAACTCAAACTCCTACTAATCATGATGTCGCTAGCACTGCGCGCAAGGTTGGTGGAACGGGAAGTAACGATGCTTTCTTTCATCCTTTGTTGGATTCTGTTATGACTAGTAATGAGCATGAAATGTTGACTAGTTTTCTGAAGCTAAAGCCTCCTGTATTTCTTGGTTCTGAGAATGAGGATGCTTATGAGGTTATCTTAGATTGCTATGAGAGGCTTCATAAGTTGGGAATTGTCCATCAGCATGGGATTGAGTTTGTGTCCTTTCAACTTCAAGGTGAGGCTAAGCAGTGGTGGAGAGATTATATGGAATGCAGATCTTCTACTTTACCTCCACTTACTTGGACCAAATTTCATGCTCTATTTCTAGAGAAGTATGTGCCTAGGACTTTGAGGGATCGCAAGAAGGATGAGTTCATGGCTTTGGAGAAAGGTGGTATAAATATGGCTGCTTATGAGGCTAAATTTCATGCTTTGTCTAGATATGCTACTCAATTGGTAACTATTGAGGAGGAGAGGATCTGGTTATTTATGAGGGGACTAAATTTTGAGTTGCAAGTATTATCGGTACATATAACTTCTGCAGGGATGAGCTTTAATGAGGTGACAGATTATGTTAAGAAAGTAGAGGGAGTGAGGCGAGACGGTCAAGCTAAGGCATGGGCAAAAAGGGCCAAGAACTCGGGTAACTTTCAAGGTTCTTATTCCAAGGGGGGGTCTGGAAGGCCAATGCTTGCAGCCAAGCCAATTCATTCTGTTATGCCCGCCTCTGCAGGTAGTTACTCGAAAACTCCATCTCATAATTTTCAGGATAGCCAGGGAGTCGCACCTTCGACGGGCGGCAGACCATCTTTTGATCGTACTTGTTACAATTGTGGTGAACCTAGGCATATGAGGAGAGATTGTCCCTACCCACATATGTTAGATTCCGCGCAGCAACAGTCTAGAGCAGTCATACCCGCGGGGAATGGTAATAATGGTAGATGATGTCCACAAGGTAGGCGAGGAGGTAATTAGCGAGGTCATGGAGGTAGAGGAAATGGTAATGCATGCAGAGGTAATGTGCAACCAGGCAGGGAAGTGGTTCGTCAAGATGATAGGGCTCAGTTTTATGCCTTTTCGGGCAAGAATGAGGCAGAGGCATCTGACGTGGTGAGCACAGGTACTATTCTTGTCTGTGACCGGATGGCTAATGTGTTATTTGATCTAGCTTCTACTTATTCTTATGTATCTGCGCGATTTGCCTCAGAATTTGATATGATTTGTGATATACTTGATGCCCCTATCCATGTTTCTACCCAAATTGGAGAGTCAGTCATAGTTACCCATGTCTATCGTGCTTGTCCTATTTTGTTTATGGGTTTTCAGACTTGGCCTGATTTGGTGATTTTTGGCTATGACTGACTTTGACATAATCTTAGGCATGACTTGGTAATCCCCCTATTATGTTGTGCTTAATTGTAATACCAAGTCCGTAACTCTAGAAATTTTGGGAAGGGAAAAATTAGAGTGGGAAAGGGTGTACAAACCTAAGCGAACTAAGATCATATCCTTCATTCGAGCTATGAAATTGATAGGGCAGGGTTGTTTGGCTTATTTAGCTCATATTAGGGATATTGAGATTGAGGCTCCATCAATTGGGTCTATTCCTGTGATGTCAGAATTTAGAGAAGTGTTTCCTAATGACTTGCCTGGTATGCCTACGAATAGAGATATAGATTTCTGCATTGATTTAGTGCCTGGAACGCATCCCATTTCTATTCCTCCATATCGTATAGCTCCGACAGAATTAAGAGAGCTTAAGGCTCAAATCTAAGAGCTTCTTGACAAGGGATTTATTTGACCTAGTGCTTCCCCATGGGGTGCCCTAGTTTTTTTTGTTAAGAAAAAAGATTGTAGTATGAGAATGTGTATAGATTATTGGCAATTGCATAAGGTCACTATTCGAAACAAGTATCATTTTCCTAGGATAGATGATCTTTTTGACCAATTGCAAGGTGCATCAGTTTTCTCTAAGATTGATCTAAGGTCTATCTACCATCAGTTGAAAATTAGGCCTGAGGATGTGCCCAAGACGGCGTTTAGGACTCGTTATGGGCACTATGAATTCCTAGTTATGTCATTTGGTTTGACTAATGCGCTTGCAGCATTCATGAATTTGATGAATGTAGTGTCTAAGTCGTTTCTTGATTCATTTGTTATAGTCTTTATTGATGATATTTTGGTCTACTCGAAAAGTGAGGAAGAGCATGTCAACCATCTTCGTGTTGTTCTGGGTGTTCTTGGGAAACAAAAGTTGTATGCTAAATCTTCTAAGTGTGAATTTTGGTTGACTTTTGTTGCATTTTTTGGGCATGTAGTTTCAAAAAAAAGGGTAATGGTGGATCCTCAAAAGATTGAGGCGGTTAAGAATTGGGTTCAGCCCAGCTTCGTGATGGAAGTTAGGAGTTTTGTGGGGCTCGCTAGCTATTTTCATCGATTTGTGAAGAACTTTGCTTCTATTGCCACTCACTTGACTAATTTGACCAAAAAGGAGATACCATTTGAATGGACTAATGTGAGGAGAGCTTCCAAAAGCTCAAGACTCTCTTGACCACCACATCTATTCTAGCGTTACCGGTGGAAGGTAAAGGTTTTATAGTTTATTGTGATGCGTCTCATTCTGGGTTGGGCACAGTGTTAATGCAAGATAAGAATGTTATAGCCTATGTGTCGCGCCAATTGAAGGTGCATGAGAGAAATTATCCAACGCATGATTTGGAGTTGACAGCGGTAGTATTGCTCTTAAGATCTGGCGACATTACCTCTATGGTGTTAAATGTGAGGTATTTACTGATCATCGTAGTTTGCAACATGTGTTCACTCAAAAGGATCTGAATTTGAGACAGAGAAGGTGGATGGAGTTACTTAAAGATTATGATGTCACCATTCAATACCATCCGGGTAAGGTTAATGTAGTGGCAGACGCTTTGAGTCGGAAGGCGGTGAGTATGGGTAGTTTAGCTTGCCTAAGTGTAACCAATTGACCTTTGGCTAAGGAAATTCAGACCTTAGGGTCCAAGTTCATGCAGTTGGGCATCTCAGAAAGAGGTGGGTGCTAGCTAGTATTGAAGTAAGGGCCACATTCATTGATGAAATCAAGGCCAAACAATTTGAGGATGAGAATTTGGAGGAGCTTAGGAAGAAGACTGCAAATGGTGGTAAGGCACAAGAGACCACTCTTGATGCGGATGGTGTGCTCAATTTTAAAAGGATAATATGTGTTCCTAGAGTAGATGACTTGATTGAGAGTCTCATGGTTCGCAATATTCTATTCTTTCGGGTGTGACCAAGATGCATCAAGATTTGAAGCGAATTTATTGCTGGCCGGGCATGAAGAAGGATATAACGGAGTTTGTGGCGAAGTGTCCAAATTGTCAACAAGTGAAGTATGAACATCAAAGGCCTGCAGGTTTGCTTCAAAGAATTCCAATTTCGAAATGGAAGTAGAAAAGGATAGCCATGGATTTTGTGGTTGGTCTTCCAAAGACTTTGGGGAAGTTTGATTCTATTTGGGTAGTGATTGATAGATTGACCAAGTCAGCTCATTTTATCCTGATAAGAATAGATTTTAATGCAGAACAATTGGCTAAGGTGTATGTGAAAGAGATAGTGAGGTTTCATGGGGTGCCCCTCTCTATCATCGCAGACCGTGGTACCCAATTCACATCCATGTTTGGAGGAAATTACATGATGAATTGGGCACACAACTCACCTTTAGTACACCCTTTCATCCACAGACAGACGGGCAGTCAGAGAGGACTATTCAAGTGTTAGGATACATGTTGAGGGCATGTGTGCTTGACTTTAGAGGGCATTGGGATAAATTCATACCTTTGTGTGAATTCTCCTATAATAATAGTTATCACTCCAACATAGATATGGTACCATTTGAGGCACTCTATGGGAGGGGATGTAGATCGCCCATAGGATGGTTTGAGACTAGAGATGTGAATCCATTGGGGGCTAATTTAGTGAAGGATGCTCAAGATAAGGTGAGGAGTATTCAAGCTAAGCTTTTAGCAGCCCAGAGTAGACAAAAGAAGTATGCGGATCATAAGGTAAGAGACATGGAGTTTCAAACCGGTGAGAATGTTCTTCTTAAGGTATCACCCATGAAAGGGGTGATGAGATTTGGCAAGAAGGACAAGCTAAGTATGTGATACATTGGTCCATTTGAGATTCTTGAATGTGTGGGACCGGTAGCGTATAGATTGGCTTTACCTCCTAATTTATTGGGAGTTCATCCGGTATTTCATGTGTCCATGTTGAAGAGGTATCATGGTGACGGAGATTATATCATTAAGTGGGACTCAATTTTGTTTGACAAAGACCTCTAATATAAAGAGGAACTGGTTGCAATTCTTCATAGTGATGTGCGTAAGTTGAGAACCAAGGAGATTAAGTCCGTGAAAGTTCAATGGAAGTATCGTCCAGTTGAAGAAACTACTTGGGAAATCGAGAAGGACATGCGAGACAAGTATCTCCAATTGTTTGTCGATTCAGGTACTATTTCATTCTTTCCTTGGCCTATTTTCCTAAGTTTTGTCACTCCGGAACGAGTGATGGGTAAATTTGGTATCTATTGTAACGACATGTTCCCGTCGTTATAGAAACGCCAACCGGGAAAAATTTGGGGCCGGAAAACTTTTTCGTAGTATTTGGATTTTTCCAACCTAGTCCAGATTTGGACGAAATCGGAGTCTTTAAGGTGCAGGGAAATCTGGCAACAATCGGATGAATTGTTTATGATTTTGATTACATGAGTGGTTAGATAACTCGTTAAGGAACCCGTACCACTTTACGGAATTGAATTCGGGCGAGTAGAACTCCCGGAATCGATCTTAGCGTGAATAGTATTTTTTGAACGTTGTGGGTTAAAAGTGTGTTGTGAAATGGAGATTTTGGAATTCTTTAAATCGCTCTCTGTTTCGTGCAACCCGCCTTGGCGAGAATTTTGGTCGCTTTGGCGGGACCACTACAATAGGCTGAGGGCTGCTGTGGCGGGCTCGACGCGACTTAAGGTCGTTAATAAACCCCTAAACGACCTTATTATGCACTTTTTGACTTTTAGAGCTAAAGAACGAACCCCAGGTGACTCCTACTCATTTTCCACAATTCTTGAGGCTAAAGGTAAGCTTTTCACTCCCCGAATCCATTTTTTGATCCGTAAAACATAATAGAATGGGTGAATATTGATGGGGGGTTTTGATATAGATTCTATGTTGGAAACAACCCTAATTTGGATAATTGGGATCATGGGTTTGATCTAGGGTTCATAGAATCGTTAGTAATTCGGGTAATTAGTGATTGTTTACTGATTCCCATATTATATTAATTATTTGTAGACCAAGAACAAGCGGAACGAATCCGGAAAGGGAAGGATCATGTTTCTTAGTGTTTCAAGCTTGTTTTGAGGTAGGTGATGATTGTGATTCTATGATTGTGTAATGTATGTTTGTTCTTCCTTCATTATGATACATATATGTATATGAATGTTGTATTATTGATCACATTTGTTGTAAATGAGATAGATGAATTATCGTTAGCATGAAATCATGACTTAATCGTATGATCTTGAGGATATATTTGTGATTGTGATTGTGGTGTGTTGAATGGATCGGTTGCCACGTTCCGGCATAACTAACTTGGATCAGTTGCCACGTTCCGGCATGATTATGGGATCAGTTGCCACGTTTCGGCATAATCATTGGATTGGGTACCACGTTTCGGTATGCTAACTGTTTGGGTTTGGGTTCCATGAGAGGACCAATGACTTGTCATAATTGTGTATCTTGAGAAAATATGAAGTTGTTCATTGTTTGTGTATGTTGATGATATTGTATATGTACGATATGTACATATGATTATATTGTTGTATTGACTTATGTATGTTGCACTTAGTGGGATAGCCGTGTGATCCTTCCAGTACACTGTGGTTGTGTACTGATTCTGCACTTGCTCTTATTTTTGTTAAGTACAAGGCATCTTCAAGCGACAACTGACATACCTCGCTTAGGAGATCAGTGATCGTTCAAATTCAAGGGTGAGCCAATTCTTCCAGACTGCCATGGGTTCTCCTTCGTCTATGTCCACATATTCCGGACTTGGACTATGTTATAGTTAGTTGATTAGTTCATTAGATTGGGGTTGTGTCCCTTCTTGTTTAGACTTGGTTCATTGTTAGATGTTTTGGTACATTGACTTTCAGGTTCTAGGTTATTTCTTCCACATTGTTTAGTTTGTTGTTAGACTTTTGTTGGATTTTATAGGAACTCCCTATTTCTTTCCTTAGTATTTAACTTGTTTTGTATGCTTAAATGCTTAGTTTTTGGTTAGTTGCTTGGTTTGAGTTGTAGTAGTGGTTCTCCCACCGGAGAGTTAGTGTGGGTGCCAATCACGACGGTCTGGGTCGTGACATACTAATGCGCCTCCAGCGTTCATGGATCTTATGAATAGAGTATTCAAGCCTTATTTAGATATGTTTATTATCGTATTCATTGATGACTTTCTAATCTATTCGAGGAGTGTGTAAGATCATGCTAGCCATCTCAAAATAGTTCTCCAAACTCTAAAGGATATAGAGTTGTATGTTATGTTCTCTAAATGTGAGTTTTAGCTTGAGTCGGTGGCATTATTAGGCCACATTGTTTCCGGTGATGGAATCAGAGTTGATACCCAGAAAATAGATGCAGTGCAGAATTGGCCTAAACCCACATCTCCAACTGATATTAGGAGTTTATTGGGGTTGGCTGGATATTATAGAAGGCTTGTCGAGGGTTTCTCATCCATTTCGTCCCCTTTGACTAAATTGACTCAGAAAACAGTTAAGTTTCAATGGTCTAAAGCTTGTGAGTAAAGCTTTCACGAATTGAAAACTAGGTTGACTACTGCCCCAGTATTGACCTTACCAAAAGGTACGCAAGGTCTTTTGGTATATTGTGATGTGTCCAGAGTTGGTTTGGGTTGTGTGTTAATGTAGAATGGTAAAGTTATAGCTTATGCCTCCAGACAGCTGAAAGTTCACGAGAATAATTACCCAACCCATAATCTAAAATTGGTTGTCGTAGTATTTCCGTTGAAAATATGGCGCCATTATCTTTATGGTGTTCATGTGGATGTGCTCACCGATCACGAAAGTCTTCAGTATGTGTTTATTCATAAAGAGCTTAATCTCGGACAGAGAAGGTGGTTGGAGTTACTCAAGGATTATGACATGAGTATTCTATATCACCTAGGTAAGGCTAGTGTTGTTGATGATGCTTTGAATAGGTTGTGTATAGGTAGTACCGCCCATGTTGAGGAATAAAAGAGAGAGTTAGTGAAATATGTGTACAGACTTGCACGGTTAGGAGTTTGACTAATGGATTCCACATAAGGAGGAGTGGTGGTGATGAATGGGGTTGAATCATCATTAGTGTCAGAAGTGAAAGAAAAGCAAGACTAAGATCGTATTTTGCTTGAATTGAAGGCAAATATTCATAAGCAAAAAGTAATGGATTTTGAACAAGGGGGAGATGGTGCATTGAGGTACCAAGGTAGGTTGTGTGTACCAAGGGTGGATGAACTTCAAGAGAGGATCATAGAGAAAGCTCATAGCTCCAGATATTCCATTCCTTCGGGTTCCACAAAGATGTATCCTGATTTGAGAGATGTTTAATGATGGAATAGTATGAAGAAAGGTATTGATGAGTTTGTTGCTAAATGCCCGAATTGTCAACAAGTTAAAGTAGAGCACCAAAGGCCCGGTGGTATGGCTCAGAATATAGAACTCTGGGAATGGAAGTGGGAGATGATTAATATGGATTTCATTATTGGCTTGCCGCGGTCTCACAGGCAATATGATTTCATTTGGGTGATTGTTGATAGAATGACTAAATCAGCCCACTTATTTGCCAGTAAAGACTACCCATACAACAGAGGATTATGCCAAGTTATACATTCAAGAGGTAGTAAGACTTCATGGAGTCCAGTTTCGATTATCTCAAATAGAGGTGCACAATTTACTGCACAGTTCTGGAAATCTTTTCAGAAAGGATTGGGTTCAAAGGTGAACTTGAGTACTTCTTTTCATCCTCAGACAGATGGTCAAGCATAGCGCACTATTCAGACTTTATAAGATATGTTGAGGGCCTGTGTGATTGATTTCAAAGGTAATTGGAATGATCATCTACCTCTCATTGAGTTTGCTTATAACAGTAGTTACCACTCTAGCATTCAGATGGCTCCTTATGAAGCTCTTTATGGGAGAAGATGTAGATCTCCAATCGGATGGTTTGAGGTTGGTGAAGTTGGATTGATAGGAACAGAATTAGTTCATCAAGTTATGGAGAAGGTGAAGGTTATTCAAGAAAGGTTGAAAACAGTGCAGAGTCACTAAAAATCCTACACTGATGTTTGGAGAATGGACTTAGAGTTTGAAGTAGATGATTGGGTATACTTGAAGGTTTCACCCATGAAGGGTGTTATGAGGTTTGGTAAAAAGGGGAAGCTGAGTCCCCGATATATTGGTCCTTACAGAATATCTAAAAGGATTGGTAAGGTGGTTTATGAGTTGGAGCTACCATAAGAGTTAGCAGCGGTCCATCTGGTATTCCATATTTCTATCTTGAAGAAGTGTATGGACGATCCTTCACTGATTATCCCAACCAAAGATATTGGTATTAGGATAGCTTGTCTTATGAGGAGATTCATGTTCAGATTTTAGATCGCCAAGTTCGCAAGTTGAGGACCAAGGAAGTAGAATCAGTCAAAGTTTTGTGGAGGAATCAATTTTTTGAGGAAGCTACTTGGGAGGCTGAGGAGGACATGAGGAAGAGATACCCACATCTCTTTGAGTCCGGAGACATTCCATACCAAGGTACTAGTTCTCTTCTTAGTACTCTTTAATTAATATACTGAATGTGTTAGATTTGTTTATTGGGTGTTTGGGCTGAATGTTATATGTTACACCATTAGTCTACTTAGAGTGATCTCATTTGAGGACGAATGTTCCCAAGGGGGATATATTGTAACACCTCGCAAATTGAAAGAGCTAGAATTAGAAAGAACCATTTTTGGAAAGTATAAAAATCTGGAAATTTGGCAAAGTTATGTTAAGTATGAGTTTTGGGTCAACTTCAAATGATTATAACTCCTAACACATGATGAGTTAGGTGGGCTATAAGATACAGTAGGAAAGATCTTTGAATTATCATTCCAACGCCGCCGAGTTTGCTCATTTTTGAGTTTGTATGAGGGAGATATGCCCATTGGAAGTCGGGCTATCTAGATAAGGAAAGTCAAAACTGGATTCTTAAGGGGTATTTTGGACTTTTCCATACCAATTAAAGTATTGCATTTTTGGTAATTAAGTTGGGGTCTAAACTGAATTGGTTCAATTTACACAATTGCAAAATCACGCTAGGGTTTTAAAGAGAAGAATGCAAGAGGAGAAAAGAAGAGAAAAGTCAAGATTTCGTCGATTTCTTGAGGAATTGATTGTGGATTTGGTCAAGGATTCGATCCTATGAGGTATGTGAGACTTTCATAAAGTTGGGTTCATTCACCCACGTGCCAAACATGTTTATTTCAGTGTTAATTCATCCTAAAAAGGATTGAAAGTTTGAATGTTCTTGATGTGTGTTCTTGAATTGCTTTCATTCTTGAATTTGGGTTGACATTGAGGAGTTTCTTGAGATTATAGTGCTGATTCCTTGAGTTGTTTGAGTTAAATTCTTGTGTATATGTTTTGGGTATTTGAATCTAAAGAAAATTTGAGAAAAAAGATCGAGTTTAGTCAAATTATGATAAGAAAACAAGTGGAAAATTTTGTTTGATTTGCATGGGGGATGCTGGCGCGACGCGCCCCCATAGTGCCAGGAAGGCTGGGGCTGCACGCTAGCAGTGCGCCAGAAATGGCTCTCTGAACTTTGGGGTTGGCGCGGCGCGCCAGCATTGCACCAGGTTCGTCCTCCCCAACTCGTTTTTCATCGTTTAGCCCGTTTGAGTGCTTCTAAAGTGTACTAACACTTCCTATTAAATTCTAACTACTCTAAATGACTTCTAAACATCTAGAAATCCGTAAACATGAATCACAACCTTGAATCCATAAATTCAAATTCAAGGAAAGTTAAGAGCCAAGTCTAGAGAGTTCTTAGAGTTCTTTCAAGAAAGTCTTTAGCAAATAGTTTTAAACTTGTTTTAAGACTTGAGTTTGAGTTTGAGTTGAGTAAGAGTATCAAATGAAGTTCATTTCTTCAAAAGAATATATGGGAACTAAGTATTCCCAAAGAGTAAATGTTTTCACATTTAAACAAGAAAGGAAACACAGATTTCCAAGAGAAGCCTTTGAGCTAGTTTTTGAGTAATTATCTCAAACTACAGAAAGAGTTTTTATTTTTAAACATATGAGCTGAGTATTTTGGGACTAGTATTGAGCACCGATGTGCGGATAAGTTCATAATAACTCAATGTCTCCATAAACCATGTAGCCAACGTGGGTTGAAAGGGTCATACTTTTTAGATGATTCATTAATGCTATTTAGCATAGACTAGTGGATCCACTTAGTTGAGGTGTTCTATATCCCGACAAGTTATAGGACAGTTCTGGCAGTATGGGCGAGACGTTGTATCATCACATAGCTCATAGTGATGGTTGTCGGTTAGAGAATCTCCCAAACATAGTATTTGTGTAATCTTATATACACTTGAGATATTATGGTATTTTCCAACACTTTGAGATGTTATCTATTGTTTGAAATGCTTTATACAAACTGCATCTTTATTGTTGTTAAATTATGCATTGAGTTGAGTACCCATGAGTTGAGTAAAGCTGAGGTAAGTGTTTCCTTCAAAATTCATTTCAACTTTATGTCATGTTTAGTGTTCCCCTCGCATGCTCGTACATTCAATGTACTGATGCCATTTGGCCTGCATCGTTTTATGATGCAGATACAGGTAATCAGAATCAGCATCCAGCGCCTCCTTGATCCAGTTGAGTACTTAGAGTCATTTGGTGAGCCTTGTTGCTTTCCGAAGGATCCCTTTTATTTCTTTGTTATTTCAGTTTGTTAGAATGATCGGGGGTTTAGTCCCGGCATCCCTCATAGTTATTAGAGGCTTCATAGACAGTTAAACGTTAGTAGTTCATTAGTCTTTCTTCATTTCAGTTGTTTTGATTATAAGACTTGAGTTGCCTTCATGTCCAGTTGAATGTTTTCCTTTTACATTCTAAGTTTGATTGATGAATGTCTCTTGAGTTGTCTTAAATTGCTGAGTAAAGTCTTCCGCTGAGTAGTAAGTCAGGCCAAGGATTCGCTTAGGGTAATCAATGGTTCTCGAGTGCCGGTCCCTCCCAGGGTGTAGGCTTGGGGCGTGACACTTTAGTTCTCGGATGATGTACGTGGTGCATGGTTATATCTCAACCACTTCTTTTAAATGTTTAAATGGCTTATTGAGACTTCTGATTAGACTTTTGCTTTGTCAAACTCTTTTATGCAATAAAACTATAACTTAGAACTTTTTACTTTTATTATCTTGCATGATATATGCTAAGTGGCTTGTGTAGGGTCTCTCGGAATCCTATACGTCATGTTACACCTAGTGTTTACTTTGGGTCGTGACAACAGAGGACTATATACATTTCAAACTTTTACTCGCTCTAGACTATCATGAGTGATGTGTCATGTAATGCATTTGGAGAGTTTGATGCATAGGGAAGGAGAATATATACTCAAGTGGTGATAAATTGCAACGTCCATGTATACCTTTGTATTATGGCCTATCAAATGATGCAATTAGTCTGAATGAGCTAGTCAGGTCCCAATGTGTATTTCTGTAACGATCAGCGAAACACAATATGATGAATTAGGTCTCTTGTTTAAGTATGACAAACACAAATAAAAAAAAATGATCCAAATTTTAATATAATCAAGAAAACAATGTGGATCTAGTTTGATAATTTACACCAAAAAGATATATGTAGTATATCTTTAAATTATATATATATATAT